>APFE031652955.1:3319-16994 GCA_000404065.3 Pinus taeda
TATCGTGTCTTGTTTTGTAATCGAGCTCTGCTCTATTGGAGGTTTCCCCCTCGAAGAGGCCTGTGAACATTTCTCTCTGGGTAATAAAATCATTGCTATTCTGTGTTCTGGGTATATTTCCTTCGCATATTCTATGTTCTGGGTATTTTTCTCGCATATTCTCTGTTCGGTATTGCTTTGCAGGTTAAGAAGCATAACACCGCATATCAACAGAGGTAAGGGATCTACCTATGTATCATGGGTTAAGTGGGGTAGATCACATCCTAAATATATTTGAAATAGAGGTGCCGAAACAACAACACTTTGAGGCTTTGAAATGGGTATTACGCGCTATGCCGACAAGGTGGTGGGGTGTGCATCAAGGAAGCTTTGAAGACTAGCGTGAATGCAGGAGACTGATGTGCACGCGGTTTGGGAAGCCTATGCTCTGATTAAAAGGCAAGTATGATAGAAGAGATGATTTGCGTGCGCACCTCACCAAGTGGACAAATATATATGGAGAATAGCCACAACTTGGGTGGGTACACTCGTTCTGTCATACCATAGATATTATACCCATGAACTAGTATATTGAGATGGAGCCCGCCATGGGATGAGTGAATGGGATATCTTACACAAAGGGTTCCTATTAACCTTCAAATTTCAGGATCATTGTTGGCACACTATTGATGATGCGATATGAGCAGTAAAAGTAGCTATCTTTAAGATACTCAGGATCCAATCAAAATGATTCAGCCCAAATGGGCCACTCAGCTAAGCTGCACGTTGGTGTGATATAATGTAAACATTGAAGAAGATTATGACGATCCATGAAAAGTTAACATCCCAGAAAGTGAAGGCCATCACAAGGTTCAAGGACCCCTGATTGAAGACCCCGACATGACCGCACCAGTAAAAACAAAGTAGGTGAACATTGGTATGGAAGCCAAACCTAAGTATGCAATTCTCGGTGACTACTGGGATGTAACGATGGTGGATAAGGTTGTTGAGTTACTCCACGAGTTCCAGGACCTATTCCCAACCAAAATCACAGACTTAAAAGTAATAATCGGTGATTTGGGGATGATGAAGATCACATTAAAACCTAATGCAAAACTAGTTAAGTAGAGGCCTTACCGCTTGAATCTGAAGTACAAGGAAAATGTTCGTGTAGAACTAGACAAAATGCTTGCAGCAGGAATCATTGAACTAGTGGAAGAATCTGATTGGGTAAGCCCTATGGTGGTGTAGGAAAATAAGCAGAAGGGATAGATAAGAATATGTGTGGATCTGAGAAAATTGAATGATGCATGTGTACATGACCCATTCCCAACCCCATTCACAGATGAAGTATTGGAAAATTTCAGTGGGCAAGAAGCATGTTCTTTTACTGATGGGTTCTTAGGGTACCACCAGCTCAAAATCGCGCTAGAGGATAGGAGCAAGACCACCTTTGTAACTAAGTGAAGCTGCTTTCAATACACTGTTATGCCATTTGGATTGAAGAACGCACAAGCCATCTTTTCGTGCGTAGTGATTGCAGCATTCAAGTAATATATCCAGAAGTTCTTGGAGGTTTATCTAGATGATTGGACTATATTTGGACTGGTTAAGCACCATGTAGTGAGCTTACACTTGATGTTGGATACCTGCCGATGAAACCAAATCGCATTGAACCTCAAGAAGTGTACGTTCCTCATTCCATTTGGGAACCTGTTAGGACATGTGGTTTGCAAACATGGACTAGTGGTAGACCCCACAAAGATTGCGGTGATTCTGAAGTTGGCAGTACCACAAAGTGTCAAATAGTTGTGTGCTACCTTGGGACATACCGGGTATTATAGGAAGTTCATCAAAAGGTATGCCTAGATCACTGCGCTAATGGAGAAGTTGTTAAAAAGGATGTCATGTTATGTTGGAACGATGACTGCATGAAGAGATTGGATGTACTAAAAGAAAAATTGGCCTCTGCACCAATCCCGACCTTCATGAAATGGGACAAGGAGTTTCATGTCCACGTCGACGCATTGCGTATAGCGTTAGGAGTGGTACTAACACATGAGGGTGGAGAAGGCTTGGATCACCCTATCACGTTTGTGAGATGCAGGTTGTCTAAAGTAGAAAAGAACTATTCTACCATTGAACGCGAGGAATTGGCTATGGTGTACGTGCCCCAAAAATATTGGCACTATTTCTAGGAGGACACTTTAAGATGTATACAGACCATTCCATGCTGAAATAATTGGTCATCAAGCCTATGTTGGGGGGTGCATATGCAGATGGCTCTTATTGTTCCAAGAATATGATTGTGAGGTCGTTGTGAAGCTTGGACACCTAAACGCAAGACTAGATCACTTGTCATGCATTGAGACAAGAGAGGAACCTGCTAGTTTGGGGGAAGGATTACCTGATGCACAAATGTTTTTTGTAAGCGTAGAAAATGGAAACTTCGAAGATATAATCCACTTTTTGACAAAGGGAACTGCACCGAAAGAATACCCCGTCTAGTAGAACAAGGAACTAGTGGTGCGAGCGACAGATTTTTCTGTCATTGCGGGGCACCTATATAATATGGGTAATGATGAGATAATGCAAAGGTATGTACCTTAATTCGAACGAATTTAGATCCTCGCAGAAGTGCATGGGATTAGTACAGGAGGACACTATGCAGGATGAGTAACCATGCAAAAGATTCCTCACGCAGGATTGTGGTGGCTAACCCTTCATCAGGATTCAAAAGCACACTGTGAGGCCTATGATATATGTGAGAGAATAGGTAAACCATCGCGGAGGGATGAGATGCCTTTGAATCCACAAATGACACTATAGCCCTTTGAAAAGTGGGAAATTGACTTTGTATGGCCTATCAAACCCCAAGGAAAGATGGGTGTGAGATACATTATCACTAGGACAGACCTGACTCATTAGGTAGAAGCACAACTAGTCAAAGATTGCATGGCCACCACGACTACCAAGTTTCTGCTTGAACACATGTTGACTCGATTTGGATGTTTGAAGATGTTGATGAGCGATCATGGTACACATGTCCTGAAAGAAACAATCAGTGCGCTAACAGAAGACTTTCAGGTGTATCATCAGAAAAGCACACCGTATCATCCACAAGCCAATGGGTCTGTAGAAGAATTCAACAAAATACTAGAGCCTGTGCTGACCAAAGTTTGCAACGCATAGTGGAGTGATTGGTACCTACACATTCCTATAGTATTATGGGCTTATAGGACAACAATCAAGAAACTGATGGGACAAACACCTTTCCGATTGGTCTATGGTGTGGAAGTTTTCATGCCAATGGAGTATATTATGCCTCATATACACATAATAGTGCTCATAGGTATGATAGACCGCAGAGCCCTAGAAGAAAGGATCGTGTAGTAGGAAGAACTTGAAGAGGAATAGTTCCCAGATGGCTTCCATCCGAAGGTACAAAATCAACACAAAAAGGCTTAACACAATCGGCATATTGAGTTGCGCACCTTTAAGGTAAATGATTTAGTGTTACTGTATGATAGTAAGTTTGATAAATTCCCAAGAATGTTCAAAATGCATTGGCTGGGACCGTATGTTGTTAAGGAGGTCACAGACGGAGGCATCGCACAACAGGTAAATCTAAATGGAGAACCTTTCCCAAGAAAAGTGAATGGCAGTCGATTGAAGCCATACATGGGTGGCCCAACTATCTAACTAGTCGACAGAAGCACAGTATTCTCGCTCCAAGTATTCCGAAGAAGGCGTGAGACTATAAACAAATGTAGGGGACATAGGAACAGATCTAGGGAAGCAATTCCAACACCACGGTCTCAGAACAATGTGTATAAGAGATTCAATAGGCAACCACTCAGTGTGTTGTGAACCTTGTAGTTGTTTTAGCGGAGTTTGAGGGTCTCCATGCGAAGATCTCTGCACCAACAGAGTGACTCGAGGGTGAGTCAAGATGTTTCTGTTGGGGGCCTGTTAGATGTGGAATGCCCCCAAGGCATGTTTTGGGGCTTAAAGCCCAAGTTTTGACCAAGTCCATTGTAAAGACTCTATGATTTGTAGGCATGGAATGTGAAGTCATAATAAAGTCACAGGGTTGTCCACCCTTCTTTTTGTAATGTAATGTTGGTTTGAAAGATCTACCTATGGTCCGCAGACCATGGGATTGTATAAATAAAGCGAGGCTCTAAGTGTAGAAATAAGATCGATGGAAAACGATGATGAGTCTAAGGAATTTATGAAGTGTTGAGTCAAGTGTAAATCATGTATTTGGGTCGTAGAGTAGGAGAAGGCTCTACAACTAAATGCGTAGAGGCCTAGTAGACTGCAGCTGAGTGTGTGAACCCCTGCAGTTGAGTGCGCAGGGCATGTCGAGTCTGTAACCGTTGAAAGCATTAATAAAGAGAAGTTTTACCATATTTATTTATATCTTTTCTTATTTATGTATTATTGGGTATGAACTACAAGTTTACTGTTTATTTACTGCACAAACTGATATGAATGTGTTGAATAAGTAAATATAATACAAGGCATTTGTTTACACGCAGATAACTAATTAATATAAGAAGATAGGTAGAGATCTTGGGTGTGACTGAAGGAAATAGTGCAGATTGTTGCCCTAGCAGTGTGGAAGCCCCACAGCCCCAACCCCTGGTTAAGGTTGCGTGAAGGAAAATATATCAAGGCAGGAAGGCTAGGAGAGTGCATGAAGTAACTTGTGTGAAGGGACTAACCGTTGGATCGAATCAACCCCTCTGACATGTCCAGGGTACAAAAATCTGGTTCCAGCACCCCCCATACAACTTTGGGTGAGACCTCAATCCACGCCCCACTAACTGTTGCCAAAAGGGCCAGTAGTACAAGCATTTGTTTGGCTAATTAACTATGAACCTCGGTCAGGCCCCAACAAGCCGACAACTATGTAGGATAAGCATAGTTGTAGGAAAGGATGTGTGATGTTTGTAATCCATATCTCTAGTGGCAAGGGTAAGGATGTTGAGGATGCAAAAATATTCAAGAGGTACCCTATATTATAGAAATTTTATGATTTTTTCTGGTAGAGATTCTAGAGTTGCCTCATCACAAAGAAGTGGAATTTTCTATTGAGTTTGCACCAGGGGCAACACCAACATCAAAATAACCTTACAAGATGATAACATGAGAGTTATTAGAGATGATGTTGCAGTTGAAAAAAATGCTTCATAAGGGATATATTGGGCCAAGTATATCACCTTGGGGTGCACAAGTATTGTTCATGAAGAAGAAGGATGGTATTCTAAAGTTGTGCATTGATTACAGGAAACTAAACAATGTGACGACCAAGAAAAATCACTCATTGCCAAGGATTGATGACTTGTTTGACTAGTTGGAGGGCGCTGCAGCATTCTTGAATATTGATCTAAGATCAGGATACCATTAGGTACACATCAAAGAAGAGGACATCTACAAGACTGCTTTCAAGACCAGTATGGGCATTATGAGTTTGTTGTAGTCACATTTGGTTTGACTAATGCTCTAACTACTTTTATGTGCTTGATGAATAATGTATTGCATCCTTATCTGGAAAAATTTGTTATTGTATTCATTGATGACATATTTATATATTCTAAGAATGAGGAAGAGCATTCCGAGCATTTAGCGACAATGTTGAGATTGGTAAGAGAGCATCAGTTGTATGTGAAGCTTAGAAAGTGCAGTTTCTTTCACAAAAAAAAATATGTTACTTGGGACATGTTGTTTCCAAGGAAGGCATAGTAGTTGATCCATAAAAGATAAGAGTTATCATGGAGTGGGTAACTCCTAAGAATGTGAATGAAGTCATAGATTTCATGGGATTAGCAAGTTACTATAGGAGGTCCATCTGGAACTTCTCATGCATTACATATCACATTACCTCTTTGCAACAAAAAGCGAAGAAATCTAAATGGACATAGGAATGTGCAACCAATTTTGAGTAGTCGAAGCAATTGTTGACAAATGATCTAGTTCTTAAGATTGGAAATCCAGATAAAGAGTTTTTGGTGTGAATAGATCCCTACAAGAGAGTACCTAGTGGAGTCTTAATGTAGGAGGGACAAGTGGTATGCTATGAGTCCAAGAAATTAAATGAGCATGAAAAGAACTATGTGACTCATGATCTTGAGTTGGTAGTTATTACCCATGCATTGAAGATGACACTATCTTCTTGGTAGGAGGTCCATAGTGATGAGTGACCATAGTGGATTGAGGTACCCATTTGACTAACTAAATCTGAATTCCAAGCAATCTAGATTCTTTTCCACCCTCAGTGAGTTTGACCTTGAGTAAGGGTAAGGAGAACAGGCTTGCAAATGTTCTCAGTATGAGAGTGCAAATGAACCATGTTGCAATAGTGGGATCGTATGGGAAATATGTAACAACCCTGGTGAAAATTACATGTAAAAATATATAAATACCATGAACGATGGGATATGTATTCCAAGCTAAATGTTGGGAAATAGATCCTAGGAGGTGTTCATTTGGTTGTTTATGGCTAAGGAAATTGGCAAAGGCACTGGCTAAGGCTTTGAAAAGGCAGGAGGCATTAATTGGCATTTTATTTATGAAAATAATGGAAACTAGGAGAAAAGGAATGTGAAAGGTCACATTTTGTATCTGAGGAGGAAATTGAAGGAGAATAATGGAAAATGAAGAAAATAGAGGCCTCATCAATAAAAAGGATTCTGAGGATCAGTGGGCAAGACTTGGTTAGTTTAGCTTTGGAGCTATCTCTTTATTCTCTCTCTCTCTCATACTCTTGGATACTTAGATTTTTCTTGGGGCACTCTTGGAGGGTGTGGCATACTTGGATTCTTGGAGCAAGAAGCAAAGGAAGAATAGGAAAGAGCAAGAAGGAATCAACATCAACAATTACATCAGATTTTCTTGCAGGTATCAAGTTGTGGGTATGATTTATTCACTAGTTCTGGCATGCATGGCACGTGCATGTGGTTTCTTGGTTATGATCTATAGTTGGCATGGAGGATGGTTAGGATTGATAGTGGATTTCCTAGCCTTGCCATTTCCCGGATAGCCATGGTGGTTGTGGGCTTACTTTCATTGCTTTGTTTTGGTTTGTTCTTATTTTTGCATAGCTTAGGTTGAGTTACTAGTTCTGGAAGCCTTGGTTGGAAAAATGCTTTGGAAGCCCTGGAAGGCTTAGGTGGAGGCTAATCCGATGATGGTTTTTGGTGATGTCCCACCATGAGGTGGATTTGATGGGTTGAGGTGGGTGGCCTCTGGAAGCCTTGGATGAGTTTTGATTGATGTGTTCTATGACATCCCACATTCATGCTTGTAATATGGCATGAGGTTGATTGGATGAAGAGATACTTGGCTCAGCCAATCTATGGTCAGGTGGAGCATGGTAATCCCATCTCCTGTTGGTTCATTACATTTATTAATGAAAAAAAGTTAATTGCCTTGATTTTCATGTGCAAATGTACTGATGTATATATGGATTTTGATGGTTGATATGTTTATTTTATTTATGTTCCTATTATAGTTTTTTTATGCACATTTACCCTGAAGGTTGATACAAAGTGGTAATAAAGCATGGTTCAAACACTTGGATTGGATGGGCTCTATCATAGGTAAAATGAAGAACAAAGGTTAAATTTTGGACCTTTCTGTCATATCTGTTATAAAAATTTTTATGTGGAATAATAGAAGTCGAAAATTTGTTCATACTGAAGGTAAATGCCACTGATAATGTGGTAAAAATTTCAGATATTGGTTCACAATACTTTAGGAATTATGATCTAAGGAAGATGACCTTCTTGAATGCACCTTTAAATAGGTCACGTTGGCATTTCTGCAATAAATTTTCTTCTATAGGCTTTTAGAAGCTGAAAAATTGTCCAAAGTGAGGGGCAATACCAATGATTATGTCGTAGAAATTTCAGATATTGCGTTGCAATATTTTAGGATATATGAGTAGAGGGAGTCAAACTTTCTTAATGTTCCTAAAATCAGGTCTCAAACAGGTCACGTTGAATTTTTTTTTTATAACTTTTATTCTGGGCACTCTCAAGAGCTAAAATGCTTTCCACAATGAGAGGAAATCCTTTTTATATTGTGACAAAAATTTCAGATATTTATTCGCTATATTTTAGGCGATATGAACAGTGTAAATTGAGCTTTCTGGATACTCCTAGAATTGTGCAGCAAATAGGATTGTGTTGGTATTTTTGTTATAACTTTTCATCAATTAAATCCCATAAGTTGAAACTTGAACCATAGTGAGAGAAAATACCACGAATCATATGGTTCAGTTTCCATAACTTTTACTGCTACAGTTTAGGATATATGCATTGAATCATTTGCTATATTAGTTTTCTTGCAAAGTGTTTGATGAAATACTTAAATGGTTCAATGATTAATTGCATACAAACTATTTGATAAAATGCCCCAATGAGTATATTGTTTGTGGTTGGGGATAGTATTGATGTGTAATAGTATTGTTGTAGTTGATATATTCTTACTTGTATGCAAATAGTTGTCTATATTAGTTTGCATGTAAAGTGTTTGAAGAAATTCTTACATGCAAATGTAATGGTATAGTAGTTGTTTGAAGAAAATGTAAAAGTATGGTAATTGTTTGAAGAAAATGTTATGTTTTAGATGGGATAATATTGTAGTATGATAATATGGATGTAGCTTATCTATGCCTATTTGCATGCAAATAATTGAAGTGGAAAGTTTTTAATTATTATGCTACAAGTGGAATAAGTGCAATGTTTTGAATTAATCTCATACAAATGTATGAGAAATAAAAAACAATCTCTTTTAAATTGTAGTTAAATTTAGTAGAGCTTTGGAGATCCCATTTCCATAATTGAACATTGGAGATCAGGCCATTATAGTAGCTTCCTCCTTCTACCTTAGTGTGGACCATGGATAGTAAGGGGGTATGCTTATAGGTTGTTAGTATTGGTGAATGCTGATTTCAAATTAATAGACACAATGTATTGATTTTTGGAACATGTGATTGACTGTGTATGAATTATATGTCGCTTACATGTTGATTTCATGATACATACTTACACCCTTGTATGCTATGTTACATTTTTGAATATTTTGATTACATGTATCAGTCTTGTAGGTTGATTACAAGAATTGATCGATTATGTTTGACTACATGCGGTTATGCATATTGTTGGTTGCATGTTGCAATGTGTACAATGGATTAATGGTTGTTGTCATGCATGATGTCATGGTTTGTGAAGTTGATATGGGCATGCATTGATGATTGGACTCTAGCTAGAATGGTGCATAGATGGCTCTGTACTCATGTGTTATATGTCTATATATAGTTGTTATGCATGTATGGTCTTGGATATAGTTTGAATATTAGGTTAGACATGTCTTGTGAAATCATTGTATGTAATTTATGTCATCATGATGCTATTGATTGTTATGATGCTAATGTGTTGGATGAGATAGAGTAGGAGATGCAAATCATGATAATGAGGTTGTAGCATTGGACATTGGGGTAAGATCATATCGTCATATAGATATTGCATTTTTGGCATGTAGGTATTTAAGTTAAGGATTTTTATATGCATTAGGTTTATATACATTAGGTTTATGTACATGTCTTTTGAAGTTATGGTTACATTCATGATAGATATTGGTTGACTAGTTTAGTTATATGCACATGTGTTAGATAGCTAGGAATGATAGTAACCTTTAGTTGTATGCATTTCTATTGTTGTTTTATATTAGATAACCTGATGATTATTCTATTTTTTTGTTGATGAGTACGTTATAAGTTAACTTGTTGATTGTTATATGAAATTTAGCTTGACAATTCAGTTTTATGTTGTTGATGAGAATGATATATAGCTTATTGTCGTTAAATGTTATTAACTTGATGGTTAGGGTCATTTCATTGAGATATTGATGTTATAATTTGGATTGGTCATATGCGTGATGGTTATGTTCATTGCCTTGAAGATATTGATGTTATATGTATTGTGTTAACCTGGTTTGACCTATGCAGATGGTTATCATTGTGATATTCAGGTATCAATCGACATATGTGTGAGATCAGGTCATACTAATCTAGATAGACTTTGCATATCTGTGAATGATAGTTGTGTATGAGTTTACGATGTGAACATGTTAACTAGATATTGTTATGGATGTCATGATCTTATGAGTGCTTGAGCTGATGTGTTGTAAAGTTATATCGTGCTAACTACATTGATTTTGTAGACAAGATCACCTCCCTTGAGATACATTAAGGTATCCGTTTCCTATGTCATATATTTGGTGCTTGACTATTGATTATGTCATCTAGTTGACGTATTTAACATGGTATGAATGATTTATGAATTTCTTATTATGAGTATGTGTTCATATGATTTTGTTTCAAGATGATTGTACTAACATGTATGTGTTGACACATTTGATATGTACTTGAATGCAGTCAATAGTTGTAGAATTATGTCTAATGACTATGGATTATGACATGATTATTTGTAAAATTTGATTTTAAATTGATAAATATGATTGTATTGATGTTTGGAACATGTGGTTGACACGTGTTAACATAATGCAAGGAGTTGCATGGCATAAGAGGTTTCCATGAAATCTTGAAGAAGGCTTAGGTTGAACTTTCCCTGGGTACCATGGGGATTAAGTCATGGTGTTTGTTGTTAGTCTTGTAATTTTGGTCTTTTATGAATTGATGATATTGATTTGTAGCTTTGTTTATGTCTAGTGTATGGCCATACCACTTTGTTTGTAGAGTCATGTTATTATTGGTTTTTATGGTCTTCTTCTTGTTTGTTTCATGTCTTTCCTTTTATGTTTTGAGTCTTAGGAATTGGTTGGGAAAGAGGAAAGTTGATGGAAAACAAGAGAGAAGTGTGGTACCCAATTGATGATATAAGACCTAGATGAAGCTTTGTGCATGAGTAAGTGTAGGGGAAAGTAAGACTATGATAGTTGGTTGCACTGGTTGGGTCCATTGTGGTAAATGGAGAGTAGCAGTGAAGACCCAAGAAATATAACTAGAAAAGGTAAAGTAAATAGATAAGAGGTGTCATATGATTTGGCTATGTTGGGAAATATTGCTCTCAATGCATGTTCATGAATAAAGGAATTTATCTTAGACTTGACCTTATGTTACCTAGCAATTTTGTTATGATCATGATTATGTTGATGTTTATATATGTATATATGTATGTATGTATGTATGTTGTTGTCTGACATGATCATGATTGTTTTATGCTAATGTTTATATATGTATGTATGTATCCATGTATCTATGTTACTGTATAACAGGGTTGTCAAGGATCATTCTTGTGGAGGAATGATTGATTATGCAAGAGAACGACAATAAGAGGTTCCTGGTCTTACGAGGAATAAATTGGGAAGAGTAGTCACGACAAATATACGAGATCAGTATCATGTGGATATGAATTGATATTGTATACTTTTATTATGCCTAAGTTTATGTTATGATAAGTAATTTTGAAGGATACATCAACAAAGTGAAAGCAGCGTGGTCTACGGATTGCTAGGATAAGCATGGATGAGATACTAGAAGCAAGGTTTCTTGGTAAGGACAATGTGGTTTTGGATGTGTGGTACTATTGTTGTGCATACGTTGTATATTTTTTACATGTTGCATCTATGATGTGTGCATTTGTGGTGTTTTGTATACATAGCATGTGTACATGTTATTTACTTAATGTTATGTACAGGATGGTACAAATAGGGTTGTGTGAATATTGCATATGGGTTGTTGTATACATATTTTACTGTCTTCATGATGTATATGTAGTGTGTGTGCATATGGTGCTCTGTGCATGTTGGATATGCAGTGTTGTGTATGGATGATGCTATGTACATGTTGGATATGTAGTGCTATGTACACGTGGTGTTGCATGCATGTTGTACATATGGTGTTGTGTACATATGGTGTTGTGTGCATGGTTGTACAAGTGGTGTTGTGAGCATGTGGTGCTGTGTACATGTTGTACATAGGGTTCTATGAGCATGTGGTGTTGTGTACATGTCGTGCATGTGATGCTATGTACATATGGTGTCCCGTACACATCGTGCGTGTGGTACTGTGTACGTGTGGTATTGTGTACATGTTGTATAGTGGTGTAGTGTACATGTGTCGTTGTGTACACGTTGTGAGATGGCACCATGGTGATGTTGTGAACATGTTGTGCACGTGGTGCAGTGTGTAGGTGGTATTTTGTACTTGTTGTACATATGGTACTAGTGAATGTGTGGTATTGTGTGCATTTCATACATGTTGTGTTGAGGGCATGTGGTATTATGTATATGCATCATGTAGTCATGGTATTGCAGCGTGTGTACTCATTGTGTTGTACTCTGTGTAGTTATATGTATTGGGTGGTATTGCACATAGGGTATAGATGATGCACTATGTTGAACACTGGTTTTAGGTGTATGAGTTGTACGTCAATGTAGGTGCATGTATTGCATGGTGTTGTGCATCAGGTGTGGCTATATGTGTGTGATGCACACTATGCGTCTATGCACATGGTTGAGGAGAAGGCAATAGATGTTTTTCGGGTGTAGAAATGGAGCCAGAGTGCGTATGGCATAAAGACGAAGGTAGAAGCTAAGGATTGATGAAAGGATAAGTATCAACTTTTTATTTAAGTTTTATTATGCTTGTGATTTATGACTATGGTATATGATGATTATATTTGATCTATGATTTCGGTTGATTTATGATTTTGATCTATGATGGTTGTGTTTGAGCTAACCTGATGCCATATCTTTGTATATGTTGATTTGGTCAAATATGCTAGTTTCACTTATTGTGACAGGTAGCGAACACGATTGCAAATGTACCTTATTGATGAGCTACCAATGAGGTATGATGTGGATTTATTTCCATTTATTTTAAATCTAATTGAAGCTATATGCTTGGTACCGGAATGCATGAAATGCTCGGTTGGGTGGTTGAAATTGACTGCAAGAATTAGTAGTAGCAGCAAAGGAATTGAAACATGTAGAATTATGCTGGCAAATCATTTCAGGAGTAGGGCAATTGTGGGACACTGGTACCCAATATTGTCCATTGATTGCCATGAGCATGTTATGACTGGTATGATGGTTTTAAGGCAGGGATATTGTTATGCTCTTAACGTGCAAATGATACCCAAATACAGAATATGCGAAGAAAAGATACCGAGAACATGGAATATGCAAAGAAAAGATACCCAGAACACAGAATGGTAATGATTTTATTATTCAGAGAGTAAAGTTCACTTGCCTCTTCGAGGGGGAAACCTCCAATAGAGCAGAGCTCGATTACAAAAATAAGACATGATGCTCCTCACAGGGAGTTTCTATCCTTTATATATGACTCCTATGAGTAATACCATGGGTCGATACCGCTTATTACTAATACCATCTATCTAATACTACGACCCATTTGCAACTAACTGTGGCTCCTTTATTAATTGCGGATTAACCACTTACAATTATTAATATGGGATTTATTGACTCTTGACTATGACCTGGTCCCATTACATAGATAAGGGGGTTAGGGTGGGACCCTAACATGCCCACCCCCTTAAGACTAGCATTGTCCTCAAGGCTGAAGCTGCGGAAACTGCTGCAGAATAGTGGTTGGCTCCCAAGTTGCGTCTTCTGGAGAGGTGTCTTTCCATTTGACTAGGAC
>APFE031652956.1:0-38885 GCA_000404065.3 Pinus taeda
TTTATCAAATCTTAATTTTATTTAATTTTCAGTTTTATTATAGTTTTGTAGGACATTCCACTTACCATTTCAGTCATTCTATTTAGTTTTAATTATGACACACATATGAAGTACTATGAAACACATGACAATGAAAACAATCATTATAGCTAGAAAGAGAATTACAATGATTAATGTTTATTTCAACCTTCATCATTTCATAAACATTGTCTTCCTTAATGTCTTTGTTCTCATAGTTCCCTATAATAGACATTATAAAATGTCATGAACATGAATATTAAAAAAAATCAGAAAAAAGAAAGAAAAACAATGACACAAATTATGTATCTGGTACGATAACCTTTCTTCTCATGTTTCCCTCTAATTTTTTTCAATAGTGTTCAGACTGCATTAATTATGTTTATTTTTCCTACTTTCATCATTCTTTGTTTTAGAATCTCCATCATTGGTCATTTTAGTAGATATTTTGATAGTTATTAACTCTAAAGAAACCATTATCCAAAGAACCATAAGAGAAACAACAAAGGAAGCGAAATACCTAAATTTTTGAGGAACTTATTGGATCTTGAGTTTGATACTTGCAAATATTTTCAAGTATTCAACATCATTGTCATTTGTGACTATGTTTATACAACACATAAAACAATTATTCCATATGTACAATTTGTCTTACCTTATAATGCTTATCCTTCCGCTACAGGGAAAATTTGGGGCACGATAAATATGATTTACCTTGCAATGCTTGTGTTTGTGTCGAAAACAAACCTAGTGCATGCTAGATTATTTTCAACTTACAATTCCTACATTCATGCTAAAATTAAATCTAATATTTTATATATATTTTAATTTTCAATGTTGCTTTTTGTACTATAAACAAATTTATCACGTTCTAGATTTGTTTTTAGCCCTACAATGCTTTTTTGTTTTAGCTAAAAACAAATCTACCATGCACTATATTTTTTTTCCTTGCAATGCTTGTGTTTTGGATGGAAAAAAAATTATAGCATGTGCTAGATTTGTTTTACCTTGTAATTATTGTATTTGTTCTTGAAACAAATCTAATGCACATTAGATTTATTTTACCTTTCAATTCTTGTGTTTATCCTGGAAACAAATCTAGCATGTGCTAGATTGTTTTACCCTGCAATGGTGTTTCATCTCTTATTTTACCCTACAATGCTCTTGTGTTATTTCTTATGCTAGATCATTTTCACCCTGCAATATTTATCTTTGTTCTAGAATCAAATCTAATGGGGACTAGATTTGTTTGACCTTGTAATGCTTATGTTTGTCCTATAAACAAATCTAACAGATGTTAGATTTTTTTTACCTAGCAATGCTTTTGTTTGGGCTAAAAATAAATCGAACACATAGTAGGTTTTCTTTAACATTAAATTCTTGTGATTTTGTTACAAAAAAAATAATGTGTTCTAGTTTTGTTTTACCTTGCAATATGTACTTCTTTCTAAAAACAATTATGGAGGATGCATGATCTGTTTTACCTTTCAATGCTTGTATTTTTACTAGAACAAATCTAGTCTTTCAGATTCTGGATTTAGATATTCCACAATGTTCATTTTCATCTTGTCGACGTTTAGAGTCTAGAACAAGAATGAGTCTTGTTCTATACTCAAAACATCGACAAGATGAAAATTAACACTATGGAATATTCGAATCAATAATCTCAGAAACCACACCATAGAAATCTACAAATCAAAATCTAGTCTTTTAAATTTCCTTTACCCGACAATGCTTGTGTTTATAATAAAAGGAAATCTTAGGTGCCATAGATTTTTTTTATGTTGCACTATTGGTGTTTTTGCTGGAAACAAATTTAGAGTGTGCTATATTTCTACCTTTCAATGCATGTGATTATGCTAGAAAACTAGAGTTATTTTACCTTGGAATGCTTTTGTTTATGTTAGAAAAAAATGTAGTGCATGCTAGATTTGTTTTGCTTTATAATGTTTGTGCTTGTGTTGTAAAAAAATATAGTGCGGGCTAGATTTTCTTTACAATTAAATGGTTGTTTTTTGCTAGAAATAGATCTAGCATGTGCTAGATTTGTTTCTACTCCTACAATTCCTTTGTTTGTGTTAAAAACAAATCTACCGTACTAGATTTGTTTTACCTTCAATGCTTGTGTTTGGGATTTTGTTTTACCTTTCAATGCTCTTGTGTTTTTTATTACACTAGATATGTTTAAGCTTAAAAAGCTTGTATTTCAGTTAGAAACAAATATAGAAGGTTCTAGATTTGTTTTACCCTACAATGGTTATGTTTTTTCTATAAATAAATATAGAACACACTAGAACCCTACAATGATTTTTTTTGTGCTAACAACAAATCTAGTGCGTACTAAGTTTGTTTGAACCTTCAATGCTTATGATTATGCTAAAAATACTTTTAGTGTTTGATAAACATTTTTAACCTTACAACAATTATTTTATGCTCAAACAAATCTAACATGTGCTATATTTGTTTTACCTTGCAATGTTAATTCTTATGTTGGAAACAAATCTAGAGCGTGATATATTTGTTTTACCTAGCAATGATTATGTTTATGCTAGAAGGGAATATAACACATATTAGATTTGTTTTATTTTGAGATGTTGGTGTTTGTGCTACAATTATTTCTAGCCCTGCAATGATTTTATTTTCAATAGAAATAAACCTAGTGCATGCTAGATTTATTGTAGCCTAAAAACATTTTGTTTGTGGTTTTGTTTTACCACACAATGGCTTTTTTTCTTGTTACACTAGGTTTGTTTTACCCTACAATGCTTTCCTTTATTCTAAAGAAAAAGTTTAATGCACTCGGTTTCTTTTAACCTACAATGATTGTGATTGTGTTATAAATAAATGGAGTGTATGTTAGATTTGTTTAACCTTTCAATGGTTTTTTTTGTGCAAAAAAAAAGTTATTGCACACCAAATATATTTTACCTTGCAATTCATAATGTTCGTGTTGGAAACAAATATAGTATGGGTAAAAATGTGAAGCTGGGTTATACTTTTGCAGGAAACACCCCTGAAAAATGCATAATTGCTCTTTTTCAACCGAACAATTTTTTTTTGGCCAAATTACTAAACTTAATTAGGTCGAACCATTATTGTTGTTTACATTAACATTGACCATTAAACAATTTTTTACCTGGAGTTGGAAAAATCAGCAATAAATTTTTCTGGTCGAATTGTAAATTCGATCAGAATAATAATTCAATCAAAATTATTAATTCAACCAAATTAATGTTTATATATCTATCATGGCCCTGATGCCGCGTAAGGATTTTCTGCATTGTTAGCTTACCATTATTGTTCATTCGCCATTGCAGGAATTTTCTACGCTATCGATGCACTAGAGGAATTGACTTTCCAATATTGTATGTGTTGGCATGGAGGTTATTTCATATTTTTTTCTTTTTTACTACAATGTTTACTATTTGTTTTATTTTTTAATGGTTACTTTGGAGGATTGGTTGGCGTCATTCCTCATCATCACTCTAGGAATTCTTCAGCCTCCACTTCCTGTTATAAGCCTCCTCGTCCTCCTCCTAATGTTAGCCTCCTCGTCGTCCAGACCAGGTATGCAAGAAACAACTGATATTTTTTTTACTAGAAATTTCAAGAAAAAATCAGAAGGAAGGAAGGCCTGAGAGACATATAATGTATTTGTTATAGAGGATCTAAACTATATTTTTTTTGGTTTGAGAGGGGAATTAATCTTCCACAAGACCTTCCACTACCAAATTTTGGGTCCCTCTTAAATGTCACCAATCCGTCACATACATGTCAAGCCATTGTATTCTTTCTATGATAGGATGTAGAGGGATTGATGTATTTGTTGTGATTGTGCTCAAGACTAAAAAAAATTAATTTCACTTATGGTTAAGGATATGGACATAATAAAGGTTATAAGTGCCTATATGTGTCGAAGCTAGGCAGATAATGATGTGTCAATTGCTGGTTATGAATATGCGTGGAAGCCACGTAGATAATGATGTGTCCATTGGTAGACATGAATACACATATAGACTATATATTACAAATGAATCATGTTTGAGATGTGTGAGATTGCACAGACATATATATATATATATATATGTAGCCATTGGATCACCTTTGAGCTATGTGAGATTGCATAGAAATATCTATATATGTAGCCATTGAATTCTTTTCGCAATAAGATGAATGGAGTATTGCAGAGGGATTTATGATCCCCTTGACATGTTTTATCTGGTGAAATCATCTTTAAGGATAGGTGAACATGCTAGTGGGTTCTGAACATTGTGTGCATAGAGTATCCTTCACAGTCACTTTAGCATTAACTAAAATAGGAACCTAAACTAGTGGTAGAGGAAGCATGCATTTTTACTAAGCATTATGCTTCCTTCACAAGGCTGACATCGTAGATATAGTAAACCATCTTTTATAATCCATCTCAGTAGTAGTAGGCACTAGGCTCCAGGTCCAAACAACTTCTTGGCTTGGCTAGCTCACAAGTTTAATATTTGTCAATTTCTTCCTCAAATACCCTACAACATTTTGCTTCACCATCTCACAATGTAGTATATGCCCAGTAGCTTCAAAAATTTGTATGAAGATTCCCAACTGCACATGTCAGTACTTATTGTTGATTGGATTAAAATTTTATAAATGAAGATTCAGAGATAAAATGTGATCATCTTACATTCAATTTGTAGATATAATTTCACATGGTATGGACAATCGAACTTAGACATTGTTGATGAGCCTCATCATTGGGTAATTATAAGTGCCTTAATTCACCTCCTAGCTTAGTCAAACCAACTCTTCTCACAACTTATTACATGTTTTATAGTATATTTCATTTATGAGATGAGTTACAGTTGAATATTATGCCTAGTGGACTAATATGCATTGAATGTAGGATTGAAGGAGAAAATCAAGGAATTTTTCAAATACTAAGGTTAAAACTCGAATGGAACGAGGGAGAGGGATTTTAGGAGGTAAATCCTCCTCATTTACTTGTCCCCCATTCAAATATTCCTTCATCCATCACGCCAGCTCGGAGTGCAAGCAAACAAGCCATGAGGATTAGAAGGCAGTGGAGCAAGTGAGAGAGAAAGAGATATTTATCTCGAGTTAGGGAGCTCAGCCTCCCTGATATTAATGAATTCATTGCAGACCTCAGTTGTATAATTAGAGAGTCCTAGAGCCTCATTAGGATTCAAATTTTTGTTGTAAATCTCTAAGCTATTTTCAAGCTCTAGACTTGTGAAAGTTTTGTTGATGTAATTTACTATTTTGGTAATAAGACTGAGTTTTGTCTTGAGACTGAACTGAGTTAACTCAGAGGGATTAAGCTCTTGGGCTAGGGCCCAACCCTAGAAGCCAAGGATCCTCTTTCTTTTATATGTATGTTTAGTTTAGTTTCATAGCTTCATTGTTAATTTTATTTTAGATGCATTTCCATTGCAAGTAGTGTAGATTGGATTGGTTCTTTATTAGTTTGCTTCCATTTGTACCTTACTTAAGTAGAAAGTTATCAGAGATAAAAGCAGAGCCGCAAGGTTGTCAGCAGGTGTCTCGGCCTCACTTCCTCCCTCTGGGATCATGACTTGAGGAAGGGACCCTTATGCAACCCCAAAAACACAAATTTCTATTTCTTTTATAAGCTTTGAAGGTTGGTGTCTTTAAATTAGCATTTGGTCAATTTTGCAAAGTTGGACTTTATTGTCATATTTTTCATCTTCATTTTTTCCATATATCTCATCCATGCTTTCATTCCTTTCAATAACTTTCCTCATGCACAATGTAAGTAGTTAGTCCATTAATTATGTTTTTCTAGTTTATGAGAATGTTTCTTGTTTACATCGCTTTTTGGAAAATATACATGTTTTATGCCGAGTAGATGCTTTAAGACGAGACAAAGAATTCATAGCCATCAACCACCTTCCACTCCATCCACCATAGTCATTCCTTGTTTTCACCATCACCTTCACTAGTTTTCATCATTTTTCATAGAAATTCTTCCAAGCACATTAAGTAAATCCAACCATCTCCTATCTTTTTTGTTAACCTTTGAGTGATCATAGACCTTCTCTCACTCCATTCCACCCATGAACCACCTTTCCTAAGGTTTCCATCACCTCCAACACCTCACATTTTTCTCTTAGTTGTATCGTGTAGGTTTACATGGAATCTTGTAGGTTTCCAGTAAATCCTATAAGTTTCTAGTACATCTTATAGATTTTCGTGAAATGACCGATTTTGAGGACGAGTTGAGGGAAAACCTCTAGCAAGTCACCAAAAGCCTCCCAAGGGTTTCCCACACCATCAAACCATCTCCCAACTCTTCCAGCCATCCTTCGACATCCTTAATTCACCTGGCACATCACCAAAAGAAATTAGTTTGCATACTTGATTTTGCATGAAAAGAAAAAACACAGAAATAGATTTAGTTTAGTCCCTTTACTTGCAAATTAGTGATGTTTGATGCTTCTTACATCCATTCTTAGGTAGTAGCATTTGGTTCATGATAATTTAGCATTATTTCAAAGTATAGTTTCTTGGCAGTTAACTAGGAAATGGTGTGATTTAATATTGAATTTCGGTCTTTTCCATTATTGCGGTAGAGTAACTCTCCCTTAGAGAAGGTTCCATTTCTTCCATCAACAAGCCAATATTCTTCTAACTCCATAGAGGTATGGCTGGAAAACCCTAGTGATCTCTTGCTATCTGAACCGTGACAAAAGGCAGAACCTTCACTATTACTTGTGTATACAACACTATCACCTCCAAGTTTGTATGAGCCCTGGTTTGATAAAGTAAATTTGGTAGCCTAGGAGTTGTAGCATTATTGTTGCAATATTGCTACTCATCACTTTTTTGTGTCACTTCTGCGGAAGTTACTAAGTAATATGTGAATACTGCTTCTTTCTTCTATTTTTTGGCTCTAATTTTCTTCCACGAGTTTATTTCTACAAAAGTAATTTATTTGCTTCCTTTTTCATTCTACATTTTCTACTTTCCTTTCTATTTCTTCAAGCAAGATTTCAATTCAGCAAGTAGTCTTTCAAATAGTTAGTCATTTTCATTTAAACAGCAATTTCAATTCTGCAAAATAAATTTCAAGTTTGAAAAAAAACACAAAATCAACCCAAAAACATTTCCTTACATGCCTCGTAGGAATAGGAAAACAACCAACCTTCCATCTTCTTCGATGGTTGTGAATTGGAGGACCCCACAGGTGATCAACTTGACATATTTGAAGAACCTACAACGGAGGAATAAGAAGAAGAACCCATTCCTACTGAACCAATGGCTGAAAACAGAAATGACAGAGGGAATAGAGAAAGAGAGTTGAGGGTTCCTTCCCCATCAGGGAAACCAATGGGGACACAAAGATGTTATATGCTGAACCTATGACTATATAGATGATGAGAAGAAGTTAAAAATATATCCATCTACCCTCAAGGATGTAGCATTGTGCTAGTTCACGGGTTTACCTGAAGACCCTAACACTTTCCTATTTGAGCTTGATGTTATATGCTGAACCTATGACTATATAGATGATGAGAAGAAGTTAAAAATATATCCATCTACCCTCAAGGATGTAGCATTGTGCTAGTTCACGGGTTTACCTGGACATAGCATCAAAACTTGGGATCAGATGTAGCAAGCCTTTAACAAAAAATATCGAGACTATTGTTGGTCAAAGGATACTAATGAGGAAATTTTTAGGATGACCATATGAAATCATGAATCCCTAGAGGATTACAAAGAAAGATTCCAACATAGTTAAAAAAGCACCAGGTGCACACTTGAACCTAAGTCACTAAAGCTGGTCCTACTTAGGAGAGTATGGGAAGATCTTATGGATACCTTAAACTTGTTGTCAGGAGGATATATCTACTAGCTACCCTATGAGGATACCAAGGCTGGTTTTAGAAACCATTCTAGGGTAGTTAGGAAAAAGTGTAGGGGTAGTCAACCTATGTTCAGTACATACTCTTCCAACTTATCCATAAAGGTGAAATTGGAAACATGCTGGAAGATTTCAAAAGTAAGGGGTTGCAAACCCCTGCCTTGTAAATGGACAGTATGCACATTAAAAGAAAGAAGGATGAATCAGAGGGAGCCTTGGACATGTTTTGTCCTAGATGCACTAGGAGGCATCCTAGGAATGAATGTCCATTGGATTCTATTAGAATTTTCTTAGTCTACGAAGAAAACCACTCCACACACAAGTGCCTTTCTTTGCCTAGACTCTGTTAGGGTCCTATAAAAATAGAATTGTTAATTTTGAATTGGCTATGGTTAGCCTTGTAATATTGTACATACTTTTTCTTTCTGCAAAATGTTTTCCATATAAAATACAAAAAAATGTAAAGAGGGTATGTCCTAAAAGAATAATCAAATGACAAAAAGAAAGATAAAAAGATCAAAAAGGTGAAAAAATATGAACCCCTCCCCCCCCAAAAAAAAAATACATTAAATCCCCACCTTAGTTATAAATTGATTACAGTTAGTTGTAACTAACCCCTCAAGCCCTGCAAATCCTAACTCTGATTCCCTCCATACATATTGACCATGCAATAGTTGTCCGATCTCCCACCCCTAGATCCAACGGTGCCATCCATATCATGCACATTCTGTCACTAATCATTGCCAGCCCGAGAGCACGCGAGATTCACAGTTTTTTCGGGGCACTATTCTGCTATGTGGCAGCCCCATGCCAGATCACGTGCTCCCAGAGAAATACTACCTGCTCTCTAAAAGCGATGCGATGGCCCGAGAAACTGCCTCTGCACCGACACCAAAAACCATCCACTATTCATTTGAAGATTTCGGGCCAAAAATGTAACCGCTGCTGGTTAAAAGGCCTGAGAAGCCCCATTTCACCCTTTTTCTCATATTCTCTATGAATGTTTCTCAAGCTTTTCTACGACACCCTAAGCCGCTGCGACCAAAATTGACCACCGTTGACCACCCGAAGAATATCCGAACACCCAATTTGAGGATCCACTTCATTGTTGAAGCCATCATACCCTCTACAATCACCATTCAAACCAGTTTTCAAGCCATACCACCAAATTCCAGGTATTCTAAAGAAAAACTAGAATGAACCTCTCAATTTGAAAATGTATAGTCAATTAAAAGCTTAATTAATTGAAATTAATTAAAATTTCCCTAAATTGAAGAGTATTTCAATTCAATACCCAAAGCCCTTCTTTTTGCAAACTGTAATTTCCTTCACTATACCAAATCTTCCAAAACCTTACATCTGTAGAAACCACAAGCTTAATCCCTATCCATAAACTTAATCATGGCTTCCCAAACCTCTCTGGACATAACACCCATGTCAACCCTTCACCTGGACATCGAGCATTTGGCACTAATAGACAGGGATTTCCAGATAAAAGATACTGCCTCCCAAGCCTACCTTATGAATCTCCATTGCTAGAGTAAGGATAGATTCTTGAACCATACTGATGACATCCATATGTGGGAATCCAATTTACACAAGTATTTATTCCCATAAGTTCACCCATTTCGTGATATCACACTTCTGTCATGCCTACTATATCCCCAACCAAAGATATATTGTTGCCCCCCACCAGCAGTTGTTATTCACAATTACTCCAGAGTCTATCAACCAAATGCTACAAGTCCAACCTAGCCCTAGTGAGACCCCACTATCTAGTGGAGACCTATTGGACCTATATATCACACTAGATCTAGTTACAATAAGACAAATCTTCCATACCTTCATCATAGAAGACCGCCATACTCCCACAGATAGTCCACCTTATGCTGCCAGCATTTTTTGAGAGACAGACAGACATATAGTCACCATGCTCTCTTGCATCCAAGGATATACCATAGATGAGCATGTCTATAAGGTTATCCTTGCCTTCCTAGCCATTTTTACCCCAGGCAAGCCTCCTGCTATCATGTACAACTATGCTCAGTTCATTGCAGGCAGGATGTGTGAACAATTCACCAAGCTGCCAACTGAAAGAGCTTTCAAGTACTCTTCAGCGTTATTTCACATGTTTTTATATTATCAAGTAGATAATTTCCTTGTCAACATCCAAAAGTTGGATACCAAAGGAAAAGAGAGATCAGTTGTTTATTGGACACCCATGATCCAGAAATACTCCACAACATTTACTTATAAAGGTTTCACTGATTCATTTGTGTACCCAATCATGAACATGCTGACTAGTAACACTCAACCTAGAATCAGCCAAGAAATCAAGAGGGTGCTACAGTTTTCCAACAACAGCAAAGTGGAAGACTGGTATCTCTACTAGAACCACACTGAAATCAGAGTCTATGGATTCCAACTAGCCCCTTATAAGCTACCAGAATACCTCCCTATGAGGATATTTGCACTTGAGTATTTTAGGAAAATCAACAATTCAGATGAGGTCAACTTCCTAACAACTAGAAAGAAGACCCATTTTAAAATAAAGAACCAATTGGGCCGCTTCACACGTAGTAACAAAGAAGTTAGACCTACCGCTAACAAGATATTGCAATAGATGAAATTCAGAAATAGCTTCATGAGGAAGTATGACCCTCATTGGGTCATAAACAAATTGAGGATCAAGGTCAAATTCTGACCTTTCATCCACTATCCAGGACCTGATGTTGATAATTTTGCCAACCCATCTAAGTGGTTGGAAAATACATTAGTTGACATGGATAGCACAATAGTGGATGTTGAAAACACACTAATTGATGTTGAAAAGAAAATTGATGAGAGTTATTTCCTATAGGTTCCAGAACTAGGGGAACTAATGAGGAATCCTCGGGTTTTATAGACCCCAGCCAATGAGGATAGGAATCCAAAAACAAGCAGGGAGGAGGGTTCTAGTTGTACTATGGAGATGACATATGAATATTTTGAACCCCAAAAATGGACCAAGTTGAATTCTATGTTTGAACAAGAAGCGAAAATTGAATCAGTGGAAATCACTGACACTAAAAAAATGGGGCAGAGAAGCAAAGACATAGGTTCTTCAGGTGAAACATAGTAGTCATCAACCTCTAACACTCAAACGATTCAGAGACAACTAAGTGTTGAGGTTTCCTCTTTCACTAGGCCAACTGACAGAGAAAGAGACATCAAAGACGAGTACAAGGATATAATGATGAGGAATGAGAAGCCAAAGGCTGAGACATATGCCCAATACTTCAAACATACACCAGCCAACTAAATCAGGTTGATGTCATCCTTTGACATCAAAGCAGGAAAGATGCAGGTCTCATTTAGGGAGCCCACTATTCAACAACCAAAGACCTCAGTTGACTATAGGAAGACAGATTTTGATGTATTTGCTAGGGATGTTCATCCCATTGACCATATAGAGTTTCATAAAGAGGTTGGAGAGATGATCTACTCCACCCTTATAGGAGAGGCCATGGCTACACACAAGTTACAGGGTTCATTGGGCAACATCATAGGGCAATACAAATTGGAGAAGGCCTCCTCACAGGCCAAAGACAACAGGATCAAGTAATTGGAGGACTTTTTCATTAAGCTTGGCCATGATCCAAGTGACATCAAGGCTACTGAGAAGTTGATCAAAAAGAAGAATGACGATATAACAACTCTCAAGTAAAAACTAAATCTTCCACATTTTGAACACCCACAAACGAAAAAGGTCCTGGGAAGCAAAACAAATCATGAAGAGATGATGGACCTAGTGCTACAACTAAATGATTAGTTAAAGGAGATGGAAAAAGAGTTGGATAGCTTGATTTAGCTAAAACAAGGTAGTATTGAGGATGCCCCTATAATTATCATCCCAATAGTTACCATTGTTGTACCTTCCACTTTTGCGGCATCCTTAGCTAACACAGCTCTAATGGCCACAACACTACCATCATCTACACCATCTACATCAACAATAGGGTCTACAGTAGATTAGGCAAGCAGATTGGTCAAGGCAATGGAAGACATGTCCATTCAAACCAATGAAGTGAACAAGCTTAAGTAGAAGTTGACCAGCCTAGAAACTCACTGCAAGCTTACCCAAATCATGCACAAAGGAGAGGTGCAGAAATCCACTAGAATGAATGAATGAACGAATAAAAAACCTAGAGAACAAACTCACATTGAAGGAACCCCTTGGACAAGCTACAGAACAATTGTGGGCCAATATCATTGACTCTGTCAGTGAGATTTGGCCATCAATCCAAGTAATTTTTGAGCAAATTGATTTGATAAAATAGGCTATAAAAGCCATACAGACAATAAAAGAAGAAATTGGAGACATGCTAAAGGAAACTACAAGGATCATGCACTTCCTCAACTCCAAAAACAAATATGAGTTGCGGGAATTAGAGATACCTAATAGAAAAGGTACAATTTTGGAAGTGAAAAGGGTTCTCCCTTAGAGTAATTTAATGTTAAACCTAGAAGACAAGTGCAAAACCATGCAGTTGGCCATTGATAGATTCATGGTAAAATTTGAAATTTTGAGGCCAAAATGTTTACCAAATCCCTTGGTAATAAATGATAATATGACGACATAAGAGGACTACAATAGAAAAATCAGAGAAGTAGCCAGAGATCAAGTGAATACTTCATCTATGAAGGGAATACCTACTAGCAAGGTGTTGTACCAAACTGTTGAGGATTTGTTTTACCTCCAACATGAGGTAGAACAACTTTTTGTCAATAAACCTACTTTTTCCAAGTATACAAAGGCAAATTCTATTTTTAGGAAAATGATCAATATCCAGATACGAGATGCCGAAACATGGGAGAAATTAAATGATTTACTATAGAAAGTTAAAAGGTGGAAAAGTACAGTAAAGGTAAAACGGCACACTAAAAGGACAATGATAGGTTAGCCAGGACAAAGTGTGTCAGATGAAAGTGTATCATATGAAAGGTCAGAGTGAATAAAACATCTAGCGTGAAGACCAAACACCAAAGGAAAGATTAAAGGGAAAAAGATCAAAGATTAAAGATAACAGAGCCTAAATAATAGGGACAACAAACAACAAATCAATAGTTGTCTCTATCTTCTTGCGTGAAGATATTTCTTTCTCCTATATTAGTTCCCAAGACAGTTTGGGATATTTTGTAAATCATTTTTAATAAATAACTCATAATTCAAAGTATTTAGTGTGGATTTCTATGCATTTGTAGAGTTATTTTGAACATAAACATAAGTGTTATTGTACCAATTCTCAAGTCAGCATATTGGAAAAAGTAATAAAGAGATTGCATTACAGGATTCATGTGTAGAGCTATTAGAATGAAGTATTTTGTTTGTCAATTTGTTATTCTCTTATGCTTTTCACAAACTTAAATGTTATCTAAATTTGAATGAATTAATTGGAAATTTATCACAAAATTTGTTGAAGTACACTCTATTTTCAATAGTTAATCTTTTACATGATTTCTTCTAATATCCAAATTTGAGAATCCTTAATTTCTCTCCCATCCTGGTTGAACTCTTTCACTTTCTTTATAATATAGCATAATGAACCCTTAATTGCTTTTTTCATCCAATTGAAAACCACTTCACCATCCAAACTTGAGATCTGAAGTAACTCTGCTATCTTGCGCTGTAGACATTGTTTTTAGAACTTGATCCAGTCCTGTTTAAGTGACATTTGACCCCATATCACAATGGTAAAAGACAAACTTTTTTCATCTAAGTAAGTGATCCCACCACCAAATCTAAATCAAAACTCAAGCAAAATAATAACTAGCCTAAAATCAAATAACTAAACAAGTTAAATAAAAAAGAGAGAGCCCTCTCTCAGATTAAGAAGTCTAGATCCTAATCTCCAAAGTTGGTTTGTCATTACCTCTAATCATTTCTTTCTCCAACATTCAAGAGAAATATTGGAGTGATAACATCTTCATGACCATAGTAGGGACTTCAATCCTTACTGTAATAAAAATTTAAGGAAACCTTAAATATTATCTTGTTCCCCTTAAGGTGATTCTTTGAGTGTTGTTAAAAAGTTTTCATAAAAAACACTTAAAAGGTTAAAATTATAGCTCCCAAGAAGACTCACTATACTAGGGAAATTCCAGATCCGAACCATGCTACCATAGTTGATGACCTAGACAAGATTTTGAGAACACCAAAAAAGGTAGAAACTCAAGCAAGTAGTATCTAGTTAGTTAAAGAAAATTCACTTTGAGAGGAATCGTCAACTTTAGAACAAATTTCATTTGATTTGTCATTTGATCTCCCATTGTTTATAACTAAATCAGAGAATGCAACTAATGAAACTGTGTTAGACCCTAATTTTATTCAATTCATTCAGTCAAAAATGGTGCCTATACATCTAGATTTAGGTAAATTTGTGTTGGATCATTTTGACAAGTTAGAATCTTTAACCTCCACATTGATAAGCCATATAGATGATGCTTACCTTCAATAATTAGTTGAACTAGCTTCCCTTACCATTGTTGCCTTTGAAATTTCTACACAATCTTCAAATACTACAAAGACACCTTCATTTACTACAACCTCACCAATTGTATCCACCATCGTCAATTCCCCTAAACCAATCGTTCATCGGCTTCTTATCCAACTAAACTCCTCATCCTCATCTAGTTCATCTCCATCTTTTTTAAGACCTTCCACAATTACCAAGCTTTATCCCCTAGTCAACCCAGAATCCAAGCCATGGTAGACCGATATGCACCTTTGGTTTTATCAGCACAACTCCATGCAATGCCCCAAGATTATCAAAGAAAAATCTTTTTGTTTGATTCTACTAGTCAGTATACTGGCTAACGGCATGTGAAAAAAATGATTAACTATTTTGAGTTGCATGAGATTGATGAATTTGATGTCCAAATGGGGTTGTTTACCCAAGAATTAACTAGCGACATTAATAAATGGTTCAAAGATTTCCCTACTAATCATATTCTAGACTTAACTGCTTTTCATAGATTGTTTATTGATATATGGAGAGAAATAAAGACCCTCTGCAAATACTTTCTGAGTATGATAACATTAGAAGAGCTCCTAATGAGTTTGTTCAGGATTATTGTACTAGGTTCAATAACATCTACAATTCAATCCCTGCTAATATTAAGCCTCCAGTAGACCTAGCATTAATCAAATTCCCCGATGGTGTTGACATTGATATGTCATACCAGTTAAGGGAAAGAAACCTTGAAACATTGGAACAAATGCAAAGCCATGTTGTCAATGTACAAGCTAATCTATTAGCTAAGAAAGCTTGAATGAGAAATGAAAAGAGAGTTGTCATTAAAGAGGGAACTTCCACTTCTGATGATAAAATAGATAGTTTAGGAAAGAGTGAAGAGAGAATAATGGATAGATTAGAAAACATGGAAAGAAAAAATCAATGGGAGAATCGACAGTCGCACCCAATAAGAAACCCCAACATTAGCAAGAATCCTAACACTAGAAAGAATGCAATACCAGATCAGAAAATTAGCCCACCTTTCCAGGAAAACTATGTTGAGGGTTCACAAAGCCATGAAGGAGAGGATGACACATAGGTAAACTTATTAGGAATAAAAAATGAAGATGTTCTTTTTCTTACTCATGAAGAACAAGAATTGTACATGTTGCAACAATTGCAATTAGAATCTGGGGAGTCCTTTGACTTTAAATATGGCTATGAATCTGCCATATATGAGGTTCACAAATAGTATAGCTTAAGAAGTAAAAAGAACAATGAAACTCCCACTAAGAGATTAATATAGACCCAAACTAAGAAGATCACAGAATTTCATGTAACCAAAGTCCTACAAATCCTCCCTGGGGGAAGTCAGGAGACCTCTAGCCCAAAAATTGTAGATATAACTTCATCTGAAACTCAAACTAAAACAATTACTCAAAGCATTCTAAATAAGAGAATTCAAAATAAAACTGCTAAAACACAGAACAAAGAGCCTAATACTGAAAGAGAAGATAAAAACATACAGACCACATTCGCTAAAGAAGATCTCATCCAATCAAGCAAAAATCAAATGCCTTTCAACATTAAAACTAAGATAATAAAATTCAAAATATTAGTCCCTTTCACTGATCTAGTGAAAAATGAATCGTATAGATCATAGATCACTCGAACATTGAATATGGGTGAAGGGGAGGATGTTGTGAATTTGAATGATGATCAACTTGAGTTATTGTTTAGCCATGAAGTAAATGGAACCCAGCAACAAAGGGGAATCCCTTCTTTCTACTCTAGCTTGAAAATTCATGACAAAATATTACATAATACTATGGTAGATTCAGTGGCATCCCATAACTTAATGCCAAAGGAAATCATGGAGAGACTAAACTTAGATATCACCAGACAATATAAGGACCTATTTTTCTTTGAATCTGGCCATGTTTAATGCCTTGGCCTGATCAAGGATTTATGTGTAAATCTAGTCCATGGCCCAGCAAAGAGTATCGTGATGGACATAGTAGTTGTTAGGTTCCTATACCAATAGGAGTCATAATTATTGAATGGTTGAGATTAAACCTGTAATATGTACATACCTTTTCTTTCTGCAAATGTTTTCCATATTCAAAAAATTAAAGAATGTAAAGAGGGTATGTCCTAGAAGAATAATCAAAGGAAAAAAATAATAAAAAGGTAAAAAAGGATGAAAATATGAACCCCAAGAAAGTAAAAAGACCATGAAAGTGTGCAAGTCAAAATGGCACTACTATTTAATTTTTGTGCAAAATAAATGATTGTGTGTAGCTTGTAATCTTTGCCATAATCCATGATAGTCAAAATGTTTAAACTTGGCTATTTCATGTTTCAATTTCATGTTGATAGTTAGAGATTAAATATCTAACCAAACTGTTTAATCTTGGTGGATAAGTAGATAGGTAGAGTAAATAAAAGGAGCTCAATTGTTTAATATGAGACCTTGGATGTAATAGGGTAAGATTTGTTTATTTTACTATTGTAAAGAAAAATAAAAATGTTTGATAAGGGTTTGGTAGCTCAAATTCACCGTAATAAAGAGAAGTAAAAATGGTAGGATGAGTAGATGGGCAAGTAGAAGAAATGTTGCAGAATTTTGATGATTGATTAGACAAAAGCATGTGTATCATATTTTTCATCATAAAAGTTCCCAATGTGAATGGGTACTCAAGAATGTAGATGGATATCAAAGTCACCTAATTAATTTCCCTCATTCATTTCACCTTTTAACTAATTTCCCAAAATAAAGATCAAAGTACTTAAAAACCCCTAAGTCAAAGAGGCTCAGAGAATTTCTCTGACTTTTGGAGGGACCAGACCCTCGGCTCAATGACTTATAGACAATAAGTATTAAAACCCATTCATAAGCATTTATGCCCCCCCCCTCCCCAGTTCATACATTTTCCCTAAATAATATTCTTTCCTAAGGTTAAATCACTTTTACCTAGGAAAAGTATTTGTTCCCCCACATAATTCATTTTCACATAAAAAACCAAACAAAGAACACTATACCCTAAGTTTTATCGGAACGCATTAAAAACATGAAAATCATATTCTTAGGGTATGGTGCCCCTTCCACTCATTTAACTAAACTATTAACTTATTTATTAAATCCCTAGTTAAACCCATCTCCCATATATATATTAACTCCCTCAATATTAATTAATCCCACCCAGTTTAATTATATAAACTAAAGTTTTCTACCCCGACCCACTAACTACTCGATCATCGATTAATTTAGTTTAAAATACCCAATTAAATTCCACCCCATACCTTAATGCATGCCTTAATCCCTCATTAAACCAAAACTTCCACGCCTAAATGCCCGCTAAGCCCCCCAATTACCTTCGGTGCAACTCCATCGCCTGACCACCACACGATCTCTCTTCTTCCCATCTAATGACCCATGTTGATTTTTGACGGGTCTGAAATCTGAACTTTACCCACTCGAAATTGGTTGTTTTCCAATGGGCCCCCGAGGTGACGTGGCACTCAATGAATGGAATTAGACGACCTCCCCCCAATAACTCCAAGCACCCAAAAGCTGTGTGAAGTAAACCACTTAACGCCAGCCTACTACACGCCCAAACTGTGACTATTCACCTCGCTACGCAACAAATGGCCACTTTTCACCCATACTTGCCAAATTGAATTTTTGCACATAAATCCAAAAAAGCCCCAAATTATTGTTTTTATCATTTTTTTTCTAACTATAAACTTCCATGCATGCATCTGCGAATGTCCAAGTTGTCTTCCCATCTATAATTGCACCCTGAAGACACCATAAAGCTTCCAGATTTCCTTCGAGTCTGCTTGAGGCTTTTTCAATGGTTCATAGTTGCCAGTTACCTAGTTCAGACCTAGTTTTCTTCAATTCTAGGAATTTAAGACAAAATCCGTTGAAAGCCCTATTAATTTCTGAACTAGTCACTAAATTTTCTTAATTGAAATCAAAATGGAACTCTAGTAACATAAACCCACCTGGAATTGAAACACATTACCCTAAATACTGACAATTTACCTTTCACATTCTTAAATCCACAAGAACTGAGAATGGAAGCCCCAATTGCCATGGATGTTAGACCAATTTCCACTATTCACCTCAACTTGGACCACCCTCCCCTTGTTGATAAAGATTTCCAAATCAAGGACACCTCTATCCATGAATCCCCTCTGAAATTATACTTCCGATACAAATACCAATACCTAAACCATGCTAATAAAATAGGTCTTTTGAAGTCTAATTTGCCCAAATATCAATTCCCTGAGGTGCACTTCTTTCCAGAAATTGTCCATTATTGCCATGCAAGCTACATCCCCAGTCAAAGAGCAGTGATGTCCCATAACCAAACCATAGTCAATCAATGAAATGCTACAACTACAACGAGGGCGAAACCTAACCCCAATTTCTATTGGAGACCTATTGGACCGATTCCCCAAGCTAACCACTGCAAAGCTTGTTGAAATGTTCCAAACATTTATTGTAGAAGTGAAACATATTCCAAAAAATCCTCTCCCATACATATATATATACACCATATTTTGTCAATTTCTGTAGGACATTGTAGCAATGATTTCTTGTGTCTTAAGCTATACCGCCAGTGAGTATATAGATGAAATCATCCTAGCCTTCATTTCCATTTTCTCTCCAGGAAATGATCTTGCAATCATGTATGATTATGCCAAGTTCATAGCTGATAAGATGCATGACCAATTTCTTAGGATGAGTAATGAGAGAGTATTCAATTATTCCTCATTTTTGAACCACCTTTTTCTATATTACCAAGATGGAAAATTCCCCTTTAGTCTCCAAAAGCTTGATACTAAAGGTCACCCTAAGTCAGTGATTTTTTAGACTCCTTTGATCAATAACTATGACTCCCCATATCCCTATACAGACTTCATAGATATTTTTGTGCATCCTATAGTGACAATCCTACTAGGAAGCCATCCTCCAAGAATTAGATTAGGTATGAGGAGGATTCTGCAGCTTTCAAAACAACACAAAGTGGGAGAGTGGTACTTGAACCAAAACCACACTGAAATTAGGATCAATGGATGTGAGTTGGCCCATATAAACTTCCCTAATACCTCCCAATCAGGTTATTTTCTCTGGAGTACTACAGGCAGATAATCAATTCAGATGAGGTACATTTTGTTAAAGGCAAAATACAAGGCCCAGATCAGAATCAAAGATCAACTACGCCCCTTTGTGTGTAATAGTCGAGAAGATGGAAAGGGAGTAGAGGAAATCTTTCAGAGACTCGAAATAAAATAGAGCTTCATGTGGAGATATTATCCCTTGGACTTCATCTGCAACAAAAGACAGAAAAGGAAGATGGCTCCCTACATTCACCACCGAATCCCTGAAATAGAAGAATATGCAAATCAATTGGAATGGGTGGAGAATACTTTAGTAGATACGGATAGTACTGAAGTTGCTGTTGAAAATACTCTAATCGATCTAGACAAATAGCTTGATGAGGGTTCCTTCTTGTAGGTGGCAAGAGAATCTCAAGCCAAATGAGAATCTCAAGCCCAAGGAGAATCACAAACACAAAGTGAATCACATGTAGAAGAATAATCCTAGATGCAAGAAGAGTTAGAACAATCAGACTTATCAGAGGAGTTAACTCAAACAGCTATACCAGAGCCCATCATGAGTACTCCCCCAGCCTCCCAAACTCCTCTAAATGATGAGAAAAACCTAAAAAGAAATAGGGAAGAGGCCACTACCTCAGGAAGAGAAACCACACATGCATATGTAGAGACTGGCATGGTCAAAAGGCAAAGGATAAATCCTGTCTCTGAATACAAATTCATAGAAGAAATAGTTGGGGCCATTAGCATATAAACAGAAGCAAGCAGACATGCCACTCCCTCTGGGGGCACACTAGAACCTTCCATATCACACACTCAAATGTTGGAAAGGAAGCAGAGTGTCAAAGTGTCCTCATTTAGGATGTCAGCTAATAGAGTCCAAGACATCAGAGAAAGGTACTAGGATATAGAAGCTAGAAATGAGAGGGTAAAAGCCCAAACTTCTGCACAATACTTAAAGATGGCACCTACAAATTAGACAAGGTTTGTTTCAGCCTATGATGTGAAGGAAGGAAAAATGCAGATGACATTTATGAAGCCTACTACTTAGCAACCAAGAACAACAACAGACTTCAAAAAGATATATTTCGAAGTAATGGCAAAGGACATTCATCCTACTGACCAAATTGAATTGCACAAACAGATTGGGGAGCTGATTTACTCCACCCTCACAGGGAAAGCCATCATAGCTAACCAGTTGCAAAACTCCTTGAATAACATGTCAGCTTAGCTCCAATTGGAGAAGGCCTCTTCATAGGCCAAAGACACCAAAATCAAGTCCTTAGAGGACTTAATCATTGAGTTGGGACATTATCCCAAAGATGTAAAGGTCATCGAAAAATTGATAAATAAGAAGAATGATGACATAGATGCTTTAAAGAAGCAACGTAAGGTTCCACCATTGCATCACCCATAGACATCAGAAGTCCTGGAGACACAGAAAGGACAAGAAGAGCTTATGGATTTGGTCCTAAAGCTAAATGAGCAAGTGAAAGAAACATAGAAGGAGTTAGACACGTTGATTTAGTCCAAGTAGAGTGACTTGGCCACCACTTCTAGGACTAACATTCCCACTATTTCTATTGGAGTTCCATCATATTTAGCAGCTTGATTGGCACCTACATCTCCACTTGCCATAGCACTATCAACCACCATTGAATCTACAACATCGCGTACTTCAATAGAGAAAATAGTAGAGCTAGTGAAAGTCATGGAGGAGATGTCAATCCAGGCAACAGAGCTCAAAAGGTTAAAGGGGAAAGTGGAAATCTTAGAGGCTAAATGTAAGCTTGCCCAAATTCAACAAAAAGAAGAAACACAGAAAGCCCTAAGGATGGGTGAGAAGATCAAGGTCCTAGAAAAAGATTTAATGCTACAAAGGCCACTAGGACAGACCAAAGAGATGCTCTGGGCCAATATCATTGACTCTGTTAATGATATTTGGCCATCAATTCAAGTGATATGTGAGCAAAAAAAACTGGTGAAAGTGGCCACTGAGGCTATTAAGAAAGTAAGTGAAGATTTGGGAGATCAACTTCAGGATACAAATTGACTCATCCACTTCTTGAACAGTAAGGACAAACATGAGCTTAATGAGCTCGGTATAGAAGATAGAACTGAAGCCATCATAGAAGTCAAAAAGGTTCTTTCCAAAAGAAACCTTATGGTTAACTTAGAAGAAAAATGACATAACATGCAAGTGGCCATCGACAGATTCATGGCCAAATTTCAAGTTTTCAGGGACAAAGGCCTTCCCAGACCTATGGTCATCCATGATAAACTTATGACCCAATTGGACTACACTAACAAACTAAGGAAGTTTTCTAAGGAACAAGCAAGCACTTCAGGTATCAAAGCCATGCCAAATGGAAAAGTATTGTATAATACTTTGGAGAATCTATTTTTTCTAGAGCATGAGGTGAAACATTTGTTTGTCATGAAGCCTAATTTTGCTAAATACACAGAGGTAGACGAAATCTACAGAAGAATGCTCAAAGTAAAGTTAGTTGAGGATGAATGGTGGGAAAAAATGATAGATTTACATATAAGTTACCACAGTAAATATGAAAGCAGCCAAATGAAACAGGTAAGAAGCAGATCAGCAAGGTTAAAGAGTATCAGTAAGAGATTAAAGATAAGGATGATCCCAATGTAAAAATATCGACCAGCTTAAAGGGCTCAAATCCAAATACAATATCTAGCACTACCATAATAAGAGGGATCATGATGTAATTATCCATCTGCCTCTATCTTCATGCTTGAAGATGCTTTTCTTTCGTTAATTAAATCTCAAACTGTTATGAGATATTTTGTAATAATTTTTGTATAAATACTTCATATTTCAAAGTATTTAGGGTGTATTCAAAGACATTTCTGTAGACTTCTCTCTCAATTCAAATTCTTATTGTATCAAGAATTTTATTGGCTTGTTGGATCATGGAATAAAGCTCAGACATTTTTCAGGATTCTTGTGTAAAGCAAAAATCAAATAAGTATTTTTTTTGTGTATTATTGTTTTTCCTTATGTTTCCTAATAATCATATGTGTTTCTATGAAATCTAAATGTTAAATTAGGAATGATATTTAAGAACATGCTTCAATGCACTCTGTCTTGACTGTTTACATTCTTAATGTTTTCTGCTAAACTATCTTAGCTAGGGAATCCTTGGCTACTCCTTAGCTTTCGTGGTTTTTGTTATAGACATATTTGGAGACTGCAACCCCAATATTTTATGTCAATAAACTAGGGCTCTTTAACCCTAAAGGTTTTGTTTCATGCCCTAAGGGATCATGGTCAACTGATTACATCATTCCCCAAAAGTTCCACCTGAAAAGCTATCCAGAACTAGCCAAAATAGGACCATACTAACTGCTCCACTAACAGTGTGCGATGCATACTAGCTTCTACAGTAGCCAGGTGTCATGCATACTGAAGAGGCCTTCTGTAGGGTATGATGAGTGAGAATGGACAAATGTCTGAGACAATTTGCTAAGTGGATGCTCATGGAATCTTCTAGAATCTTCTCCTATGACACTTGCCTCTCTAAATTCACCCAGGGATGAGTAAGAGATCCAGGAAATATCCTAGTGGCCAAAAAGAACAAGTGGAATGACACTAATAAAAAAACCAAATATGAATCACACCCTTGCACACATCTATAAATGGATCCCTCATCTGAGAGATATAGAGGCTGGAATTTTGTAATTTGCAAGGAAGTGTTGATAGTTTGTATATAAGAAAGAGCATTGTATTATTGCGTGATCTTGCTTTTCACGAGGTGAAGAGGGCTTTGATGCTGGGAGGATGATTCTGGATCAGACAGCTGGGTTGTAATTCTCCCTTCATATTTAATAAAGTTCTTTGATTTTTTCTCCATAAAATTGTGTATTTGTGAATTCCATTGTACGTTCATTGTATTTCTTATTCTGCAATGCTTATGATATAATAGATCAAGTTGCTTTGATGGTGTTTTGTTACTTTGTTTCTACAGGTATTCTCTAAGTGGAATAAGTAGGAGAGGAGTTGCAAGCTCTGTTAAGGGAGAGAGAGATCAAGCAAGGAGTGAAGCGGAAGATCCAGGTTGGTTCCTTTACCTCCCTCTTATCTTTCATACATAGAGGAAATCGAAAATTTCTTTGAATTGTTTGTTTCGAGGATAGTTTCCAATCCTAGAGGGCTAGTTGATCGAAAAGACACTAGTTTTCTGAGAAACAAGATGGAAACTCCACTGGGGAATGAATATATGTTTGTTTTCTTGTTGTTGTTTGTTTTATAAACTATAGACGGATCCTGAAGTTAGCTAGATAACCTTCGAATTGCTCTTGGTCTACAATTGCATAATAGATGAATGTTGCTTTAGTCAATCTCTAGTTTAGTTTATGAATTGAACATTTGAATTACAAACATTCTAGATGCCCTTTCGGTAGCTCAGTAACCTCTCAAGATCATACCTCTATAATTTTCTCTTTACTGTCCATCATATCTCAGCTTAACTCATTGAAATTAACTACAAATTTGAGCCAAAACCCATCTCAGCTGTGCTCCCTGGCCGATCACACTATCTGTTACAATCAACTAGTATGCATCACACCTCTCGAGCCTAAAAATTGTGATGCATCCCTATTTCTGTGAAGCCAGGCACGATGACTAACTGAGCCTATTTCCCTTCTTGGAATTTGGGGTTTTTATCCTTGTTTTCAGCTCTATTTAGTTGTTTTGATACTTATGAACAGTATCTCATTGTTGAAGCCTCCTTTCATCACATAGTTTAGCCTCCATTGATTAGGATTTGTAAATGTTTTTATGTTTTTTTCCATCATTTACAATCCTTTGTCGAAGAGTTGCTTAAATCAATCTGTCAGTTTGGTACAAAAAGTTTCATAACTATCGTTTTGTGTCAAAAAGAGAAGTGTCAGAAAGTCTCCCTTCCTTGGATAGTCGATTGAAAATTTTGTCATGTACTTGATTTGATTTGTTGATATTTGAAGTGTAAAAAACATTTTCTATTCGAAATTGAAAATTGTCGTTTAGTCTTCCTTTCTATTTTGAAAAAGAAATTGTCGAAATGTCGCTTTGAGTAAAATATTTCAGATCTTTGCTATACTTAGTTTTCCTTTTTGGCATTTTTCACATTAAGTGAAATGAAAAACAAATACATGAATTTGCATTTGCATTTAGACTGTGTGCAAAAAATGATTTAGGAAAAGTGCATTTAGTGTGTGCTCTTTGCTCTTTGTTTGGAAGAATCATAATTTTCTTTCCTTAGTAGCTAGGATTTTCATTGCTCAAACTAAACAACAATTGTTTATTTCCTTAGTAGCTAGGATTCAAACTCGATTTCAATATAAATAATAATGATGAAATTATTGTAGAAAAACCACTTAGCCTATACGCTATAAAAACCCCAATCCTTGCAAGTGTAGAAGTGTTCCTCGGTTGGGCTAGTGTCTAACCATAGTGGAAAAAACCACTGTAAAATATTGGAGAAATATATCGAGTACATGAATGCAGATATTATAACCTTTCATGAAAATGAATGAATGAAAAACAATAGTTAGGGAGATGTTACGCTTGCAACCATCCTTGTTAAAAATGGTTTGAATACTAGTTTTCGTAGAACCTTGGTGTACCTAAAATAATTTTAGCAAAGTCACAGAGTTAAATGAATAACATAGTCAAAGGAATAAAGGGCTTGAAAATATAAAAGCAAAATGCAAAAAATATCCCATGGAATCACTAATTAGCTATCCATCCATCAAGTTAAATGAATAACATAGTCAAAGGAATAAAGGGTTTGACAATATAGAAAAGAAATGAAAGAAATATCCCATGGAATCACTAATTAGCTATCCACCGCTGGATGGATATATTCCTCTGTGTAAGGACATAAATCCAACACTTGTGAACTGATTTAATAGTGTAATACATAAAGTGTTTGGTTGTTGCTACAAAAGCCAACTGCTCGGAAGGAAACTAGTGTAGCGTTTTTTACCTTTTTGGTAACCATGATTTAGTCTCCACCATCTGATCATGATCCCACATACGAAATGATATTACTTCTTATTAAAAGTGCCATGTGAATTCACATCAGTCATAGATAACATGGAGTTGTTTTACTGAGCACGTATATCAAGAGGAGAATTTTCTAGTTACAAAGAATCTATACGCATATGATGAAACTCAGAAAAAAAATAAAAAATAAATGAGATTATAAGGTATACACCAAGACATGGCTACTAAGGAGGGTCATATCCATTCCAATACATATGGAAAAATAAATTTAGAATGACTTTGACACTCCGTAGTTATTTAGGTGTTCTACCTTTAAATCATCATGGGTCAAGTAAAACACTATATAAGGAGAATTTCTTAAGTCTAATATCAATATTGCATCATGTTAATGAATTCGAGATAGGGAAAATAAATTAACCATATTCATATCTTTTATGCCACATATACATCTGTAAATTATAGCCATAGAGATAAGGTCGACTCACTGTAATTATAATTCTCAATGGTAATTATTGTTGATTATAACAATGTTGATTCATCGTAACTGTAGAGGTTAGTAAACATATTGCAAACATATTGCAATATAATGTTAGAAGGATCCTTTTCACAAAAAAAATTGGTAAGAAAAAAAAATCATAGGTATGGGAGGTATGTTACATGTGGTGTTAGAGGTTTTGGTTCAAATTGGAAGTGCAAGGGTCAAACCACAATTAGAAGTATTTTAAAGAAATCATGTTGTTATGAAAAAAATGAGTTTGATTTATTGTAATGATACACAAAAGTAACCAAAAAGAGAGTGCAGTGTGGTAAAATATTTTACCCAACCTCCTACTGAAGGAGATCAATTTTTGGTTCAGTTGCGAGATGAAACTTCACCTCCAACAACCCGATTTCTGGAAATTGTGAAATACATGAGACAAGTGTTTTCTAGTACAAGGGTCCACAATGAGCACTTGTCGAAGGGGAGTGTAGAGTAGGAGAAGCTCATTAAATTGTTGACTGCAAAGTCAACCTAAAAGCCTATAGATACAAAGATAAAAGGGGACAAAGAAGACCCCTTAAAGATGAAAATTGTTGAAAATGAACCTAATAAGTATGTACATGAATATGAAAAATCTGAGGGTGACGAAGATTCTGATAAACAACTCCAAAATCTACAAAATTAAGAAAGAAAAAAAAATCTTCAAGTAGAGTTAAACAAGATAATACCACCTCCTTTGATGTATAAAAATAAGAATATGAAAAAGCATGATTGTTGAAAATCACTATATATAATGGAGAAGTATATGACTATAGATGACATGGATGTAATTATAGAATGTAAGGATGTTATCCCGGAAGAGATTCCAAGATTACCATCAAGAGCATACATATAATTTACAATTGAGTTGGTACCAATGACCACACTTGTGTCAAAGGCACCATATAAAATGTGCATCCCCAAACTTATGGAATTGAAAATGCATCTAGAAAAATTATTGGATTAAAGGTTATATTATACTAAATGTTTCCCCCTAGGAAGCCCCGACGTCTTTTGTTAAAAATAAATATGAGACTTGCAAAATGTGCATATATTATTGATAGTTGAACAAACTGGAAATTAAGAAATAATATCCTTTACACTGAATAAATGATCTATTTCATTAAGTTAGAGGAGTAACAATGTTTTGAAAATAGACCTTAGTTCATGTTATCATCAGTTAAGGATAAAAGATGAGGACATACAGAACACAAGATTTAGAACAAGGTATGGACAGTACAAATTCATAGTACCGCCCTTTGGCCTTACCAATGCACCTGCTACTTTTATGTGTCTAATGAATACTTTTTTTAGCAAGTACCTAGATAAGTTTGCACTAGTTTTCATTGATGATATTTTGACCAAGAAGAATATGAAGAGAATTTAATAATAGTGTTGCAAACCTTGAGAGAACACCAACTATATGCAAATCTTAGCAAGTATGATTTTTATAAAGACCAAACTTAGTACTTTGGTCATGTTATCTATAAAGAAGGCATTTCTTTTGATCCTGAAATGGTTGAGGCCATCTTAGACGAGCCAGTACTTAAGAATGTAGTAGATATTAGATCCTTCATTGGTTTTGGGTGTGGAGCGTGATTATCTTTTTATTTAGAGGCATCGCTGCATTGGACCCCATTTTGTAATGTGGTGACAACGCCACCCATAAAATGTGTGCCGCCAGGGGGGGCGACGACAATTATTTGGAGCCCCCCCCCGATAGGGGATCAGGGAAATGCCCCTAAAGCTAAAAAAGGATGTAAAATTGCCTTGTAAAATGTTGTAATTTTGTAGTCAATCTCGTCCATTCATTAGGCAGATATCTGACTGTAGAAGTTATGTTTAATTTAGAGTTTTTTGCCCTAGAAGGAAACCCCTCACTATACATGAGGGGATTGTATTACGTCTATGTAGATTTGTATTCTGAGTGAGGAAGAGAGAGGAGATTGAGGGGAAAGAGGGAATTACAATAGATTTTTTGTAGGTTGTATCTCTTCATTTTTCTGGATAACATAAAAGGAAGGACTGGTTTTTTCTCCGTGCACATAGCCCAAACTAGGTGAACCACACATATCTGTGTCTCTCTTGTTTTATGTGTTTTCTGTGTTTATATCTCTGCAATATTTTGTATTCCATTTCTCTGTACTATATAATTTTCTAACAACTGGTACTCGCAGGAGAGAATGGTTTCTGGTTCAAGTGGAGATAATTGCGCAAGATGGTAAGTTCAGGGTTGAAAATTTTAACGAGCAAAACTACTAGATGTGGAATATGTAGATCAAAGAGTATCTATATTAGAAAGATCTATACCTTCCATTAAGAGAAAATACAAAGAAGTCAACGAGTATGATGGACACAGAATGGGATATTCTCGTTCGCAAGGCACTTGGAACAATATGACTATACCTAATGGTGTCGGTAGCTTTTAATATTTCAAAGGAAACAACAATAGCTAGTTAAATGTCAGCATTAGCCAAACTATATGAAAAACCCTCAGCCTCAAATAAGGTATTTCCTATGAAGTGTTTATTTAATATGAAGATGGCAGAAGATGGATCTGTTGCTGATCATTTAAATGAATTTAATACAGTCGTGAGTTAGTTAAGTTCTACAGGGGTAACTTTTAATGATGAATTTAGGGGTCTATTATTTCTATGTTCATTGTGAGAAATTTGGAATGGTTTGGTTATGGAAATTAGTAACTCTGCCTCTGGATCTAGTACTTTAAAGTTTGATGATGTTGTCGGTGCAATCCTTAGCAAGGAAATTTGATAGAAAAGCTTAGGTGAGACATCAAGTAATACTTTAACTATAGAGATTAGGGGAAAAAATGGAAAGAGGAAAGAGCCCATGATACTATAGTAAGTCAAGGAAAGGAAGCTCTAAGATGATATTGTGGATAGCGTGCTAGAAATGCGGGAAGAAAGAACACCTGAAGAAAGACTGCAAGTCTTGGAAGGGAAAAGAATGAGACGTGCAGCAAGAAAACAATCATGAAGCAAATGTGACAGATCATGTGTTTCAAGATGCTTTCATTATTTCATTATAAAATATTATTGATGCTTGTGTGGTACATTCAAGGGCCTCATTCCATGCCACACTTGATAAGAAGCATTTTTATGATCATTTTCAAGGAGATTTTGGACAAGTTTGATCGGGTTATGATAAACCCTGTAAAATCATTGAAATGGGTACATTTTTCGTAAAACACTAGAATGGAAATCAATGTCTATTGAAGGAGGTAAGGCATGCTCTAGATATGAGTAAAAATCTGATTTCAGTAGGCTAGTTGGAAGGTGACGGTTGTGTCACCACTTTTACAGATAAATCCTGGAAGGTCACTAAAGGATCCCTGGTAATAGAAAAAGGAGAAATGATTGGTACATTGTATTTATGTAATGGTATTTCTAATTATGTAAATGATTTAACCTATAAAGGAGAATATGTGGCATCATGGAATCATATGCTCAGGCACATGAGTAAGAACGGGATGGAAATTCTTCACTCAAGAAATTTCTTGCTAGGATTGAAGCATGTTGGTTTAAAATTATGTGAGAATGGTGTTCATGGAAAACAAAATAGAGTGAGAGTCCTCAGATTTCAGAAAGAAAAGAAGAGAAAAAAATTAGAGCTTTGTGCATACAAGCATATGGGGACCTACTCAGGTGCTATCTCTCAGTGGCTCTCATTATTATGTTACTTTTATTGATGACGCAACCAGGAAAACATGGATTTATTGTATTCGAAATAACTCTAATGTATTTGATACTTTCAAGAAATGGAAAGCTTTGGTTGAAAATGAGATAGGTGAAAGGTTGAGGTGTTCTAGGATCAAACAATGGAGGTGAATATTGCTGCAAAGAGTTTGATAGGTGTTGTTCAGACAATCGAATTCGTAGAGAAAATATAGTTCTAGGAACACCACAAGAAAATGGTGTGTTAGAAAGGATGAACATGACAATCCTTGAGCATGCAACGTGCATGAGATTGCATGCAAGATTGGCTTTTATAATTTTGGGTAGATGTTGTAGATATTGTTGTTTATCTAATAAACAAAGGGCCTTCAAGTTCCTTGGATGGCGGTATTCCAGAGGAGACATGGAATTTTGGCTGGGAAGCCTTTGTCCATATTAATAAAGAAAATAGAACAAAGCTTGAGGCAAAATCAAAGAAATGTACCTTTATCAGATATGATGTTAATAATTTTGGTTATCTCTTTTATTATTATGAAAAACAAAAAATAATTGTGGGCACAGTTATCATATTGAATGATTTTTTTTTGTATAAGAATTAGATACAGGAAAAGAAATAGGAAAAAGAAAATAGACAATACACAATTCTTGATGACATCAAAGAAAAATTGAGGGTGCCTAAAAATCATAATGATCAACATCCAGAACAACAACATCAACAACCACAATAGCAACAAGCACCTTGAAGACCTGAAAGTGGTGTTAGAAGATATACCAAGATAGGTAGACCCCATGAATGATGCTCTCATTCATTATATTATGTATTGTTGATTGATTCTGGTGAACCAGAATGTTATGAAGAAAGAGTGCATGTAGAGACTAGGAAGAAGTGGGAGCAAGAAATGAAAGAAGAGATGGATTCCTTGGCACACAAGTAGACTTCAAACTTAGTTAGGTTCCGTGCAGATAAAACAAAATTGTTGAATAAATGGGTTTATAGTTTGAAGGAAGAGGATGGAGGTAGAAAAAGGTATAAATCTAGACTTGTGGTAAAGGGGTTTGCATAGAAAAAAGGTATAGACTTTGATGAGATATTTTCTCCTATTATTAAAATCACTTCAATTAGAACTATTTTAAGTCTAGCAGTAGCTGACGATTTTCATCTTGAGCAGTTAGCTGTAAAGGCAACCTTTCTCCATGGGTGTTTGGAGGAAGAGATATATATGCAACATTCACAAGGATATCAGGTAAAAGGGAAGGAGAAACTAGTGTGCAAGTTGAAGAAGAGCTTGTTTGGCTTAAAAAAAGATCCAAGGCAATGGTATCTCAAATTTCATAGGTTCATGTTTGAACAAGGTTATAATAGATGTCACTCTCATCAATGTGCTTATCTCAAAAGGAAAAATGTTGGAAACTATATTATATTGTTAGTGTATGTAAATGACATGCTTGTTGCGGGTTGTAACATGTAAAAAATAAATGTGCTCAAAAGAAAATTGGAAAAGTCATTTGTAATAAAGGATTTGGGTACTGCAAAATAAATCCTTGGTATGAGAATAACTAGAGGCAGGATTAATAAAAAATTAACATTGTCTCAAAGTGAGTACATAGAAAAGGTGCTGAAAAGATTTAATATGCAGAATGCAAAACTAGTTAGTATACCTTTTGCTAGCCATTTCAAGATAAGTAACGAGATGTGTCCTAAGACTCAGGGAGAAATGTCTTATATCTCTAAATTTCCATATACATCAGAATTTGGAAGCTTAATGTATGCAAATATTTGCACTAGGCATGATATTGCACATGTAGTGGGAGTTGTAAGAACATACATGAACAATCTAGGAAAAGAACATTGGATGGTGGTGAAGTTGATTTTTAGGTATTTGAGAGGTACCACAAATCAAACATTATGCTTTGATGCTTCAAACATTGCTCTACAGGGATGTGTTAATGAAAATAGCAGATGATAGAGATAACAAGAGGAGAACCACAGAGTATGTGTTTACTGTAGGTGGAACAACTATCAGTTTGGTTTTAAAACTACAAAGTGTTGTTGTACTCTCAATGATGGAATCAATGTACGTTGCTAGCACAGAGGCTAGTAAAGAAATGATTTGGTTACAAAGGTTTCTAGATGAATTGGGTAAGAAGTAGGAGTTGGACATGTTATGCAATGATGGCCAAAGTTCCCTACATCTTGAAAATAACTTTTTATTTCATTCCAAGAGTCGACATATACATCTCAAGTACCATTTCATATGGTTAGTGTTAGAAGATGGACAATTGAAGTTAGAAAAGATATACACTAGCTAGAATCCTACAAATATGTTAATAAAAGTTGTAACCAGGGAGAAATTGAGATTGTACGTAGTTTCAATTGGTCTTCAAGTATGATGAAGAATATGAGAAACAACTAGGTCCAAATTAGAGTCATTGTCCACTAAATGAAGCAACGATGGAGTTGCTATAATCAGTCTCCAAGTGAGAGATTATTGGGTGTGGAGCTTGATTTTCTTCTTTATTCAAAGGTATCACTGAATTGGACCCTAATTCAGAATGTGGTGGAAAATTTGCCCATAGGATGTGTTCCTCTAGGGGGGTGATGATGATTATTTGGACCCCCCCCCCAAGCGGGGATCAAGCGTAGTGCCCTCGAAGCTAAAAAATAGATGTAAAATTGCCTTAAAAAATGGTGTAATTTCATAGTTAATCTGGGTCATTCATAGGAGGAGATATGACGGTAGAAGTTATGTTTAATTTAGGTTCTTTTTCCCTAGAAGGAAATTCCTTGCTATATATGAGGTAATTGTATTACGTCTATGTAGATCTGTATTCTAGATTGAGGAAGAGAGAGAAGATTGAGAGCGAAAAGGGAATTACACCAGATCTTTTGCAGGTTGTATCTCTTCATTTTTCTTGATAATATAAAAGGAAGGACTGGCTGTTTCTTTGTGGACGTAGCCCAAATTGGGTGACCCACGTATATCCGTGTCTCTTTTGTTTTATGCTTTTTTGTGTTTACATTTCTGCAATATTTATGTGTTCCATTGCTTTGTAATATATAATTTTCTAACAATGGGAATTAGTAGTTATTATTGGAGGTTTATTGAAGGTGTTTCTAAGTTAGCTTATCCCATCACCTATATGCAAAGGAAGGGAGTGAAATTCAATTGGACAATGAAATTTTAAGAGATTTTTGATAAATTAGAACACCCATTAATAATAGGTCCAATTTTAAAGATTGATGATCTAGAAAAAGACTTTTTTTTGTGTACAAATGCATGTCATGAAGAGTTGGATGGTGTATTAATGCAATAAAGATATGTAGTTAGTTATGAATCAAGAAAATTGCAGCCTCGTGAGAAGAATTATGTTGCTTATGACTTGGAATTAAGTTTTTCTATACATATATTAAAAATGTGGGGACATTACTTGTTGGGGAAAAATTTTATTCTTACTAAAGACAACATAAGTTTAAAGTGTTTGTTCAATCAATCACAATTAAATGCTAGACATAAAAGGCGTATTGCATTCTTAAGTGAATGTGAATTTTACATCGAGAACATTAAAGGGAAAGAGAATAAACTAGCAAATGCCCTACGTAGAACTACAAGTAATGTACCTTGAATTTTTGTCAGCAGTACAAATATGGATTTTGCATAATAAATAAGAGCAGAAGCTTTAAAATATGAATTTTGTATATAGTTACACCAAAATTTAGATCATGCAGAGCAACCTAGATATACAAGAAACCAATATGAATTGTTAAATTTCAAGAACATAATATTTGTTCCAAATGAGGTTGCTTTGAAGTGACTTATTATAAATGAAAGCCATCAAAAACATTTCTGTAGTTATCTCAAATATTAGAAGATGATTACCACATTATAAAAGGAATTTATTGGTTGAAAATAAAACATGAAGTGACGACATATTTAGCTATGTGTTTATAGTGCCAATAGGTGAACGTATAACACAAAACCCCAACTAAAATTTGAAACCCTTTACCAATTCCAGAGTGGAAATGGGAAGTCAGTTCTCTGGATTTCATCACTGGTCCTCCTAGAACTAAGAGGCAACATTATTCAATTATGGTAGTTGTGGAATCAGTAATTAAGGAAACCCATTTTATAGGATGTCCAAAGTACATTTAGAGCATCCTAGATTGCGTAAATTGTATGAAATAATTTTTTCAATTAAATATAATTTTGAAAACAATTATATCATATAGAGATGCTAAGTTTACTTCAAACTTCTAAAATAAATTATTTTGAGGAATGGATTCGAAAAAAACTTTAACATAACATACCATCTTCAAATGGGTGCTCAAACATAAATAACAAACTAGATGCTCGAAGAGATGTTGAGGATGTATGTTATGCATCAATGCATAAAGTGGGAAGATTATTTCAATCTAGAAAAATTTTCCTTAAATAATAGATATCAGGTGTCTATCAAAATGAGCCTATTTGAAGCTATGTATGAGTGGAAGTGTCAAACTACTTTAAGTTTGAGCCAACTAAAAGACAAGTTGGTGTTAGTGTTATCACCAAAAAATGATGACCTAGTGATTTCTAGCTAGGCGGATCGAAATACACCATGTAGGATTAATTTTACCATAGTAAAATAACTTTGACTATGGAAAATAATTTAGTAAACCACATTTATTAAATTATTTTCTGATCTAAATCAAAAACCCATAAGAATACTCAGATAAATCATTATTTGTGTAATTTTTTCTACGAATAATTATTAATCATTGTTTAAATAATTATTCCTTGTCACATTTGACAAAATATACTAGGAATAATTAAATAAATCACTATTTATTTATTATTCCTTATTTCTATTATTGGAATAATTATTAAATCACTGTTTAGTAATTACTTCAATTTCACATCATTCTTAATCCTTGCAAAATAATTAATAAATAATTCTATTTTATTATTTCTAAACAAATATATTTGACCATTTTTTAATATCTTTTCCCTCTCGAAAAAATATAATAAAGTATTCCTAATACTTAGATCATGGTTTGGTCAGTATTATTTTATTATTCTCCATTTTTTAGATTAACTCAATAATTTGTTATAAATAGGAGGGTTTTCCACTCATTCGTCACCATTATTTTCTCTTTTATTTTGACATCCCATTTTATTTCTCCATATTGTTTTGGGTTTTTCACACTTTTGGACATAAGATCGATTATTGAAGCATCAAGGACACCAAGGCAGCCATCCCACAAAGGAAGATTTGTAGACCCTTTTGTAGATCTCCTTCACCAGGTGTTTTCAATAAAGAATTTATTCAATTAAATTCTTTACATTTTGGTTATTGCATTGGATATACTTACTGTTGTTTCCTAGTATGGGTCATATATGTTTTTTATCCCAGGTTTTTCACATTTTATTACAAATTTGAATCGTAAACAACCATAAAATTGTTGTTCGGGTCACTTGTCACCCACGAACTTAAGTGAAGTGTTTTTGGTATGCCTTCCAAGCAATTTCACACTAACAAATGGAAACTTCACTGGTGTAATAACAATTTTCTTGGGTGAATGAAGTTTCATTAAATTTCAAGGTTTTCTACAAGTATTTTTAGCCTCTCAATTTCTATTTATAGTATTAGTTCCATTTTTGTCAAATTTTCGGATTCTTGTGGTTTTTTGGTTCTTTCCACAGGTGATAGGTACTAGCTAAGTAGGAGATGAAAAACATTGTGAGATATCTACTGACCTAGAGACTCAGGATAAAAGAACACTTCTTAGCCCCTGATCTTCACTCCAGAGTGCACTATTTGGCCCAAAATCTGTGTTTTCCATTGTTCCAGGTCAATACTTATGTTTTGGTATTTTTTCTAGAAAAAAATCAAATTCCTTTCAGATTTGCTGAGAGTGTTGTCTGTAGACTATGAATGGTACTGGCGCTGAAGTTTTTGAGGTTGCCATCAAGTCTAAAGGGGGAGATTGTTGGCATTATGTTTCTGGTATGGTTATATGTTACAGATGTTGTACTTGATGGCAACACCCATGGAAATATGATGAGAATTAAGAAGTGCATAGGAGAACAGTTCAGAAGATGCATACCCGCAGGTATGCCGTACAGGGACCGCGTCCAGACACGCAGATTACCCATTCATGAGGTGCGTACCCCAGTGCACACACTTCAAGGCAGTAAAGCACGCACATGGGGTTCCTTATGTTTTACCCTTGGTATTTAGCCGACAGTATTGTGTTATTATGGTTTTGGCCCATGGTATTGTTTTATTTTATTATTATTATTGAGCCCCATGATCCATGATTTGAGGAAGAGCTTGCCTATATAAAGCAAAGGATATCATTTTGCTTTAGTATGCTTTTGGGTTGAATATATTAAGATCTGAAATATTTGGGTTATTGTTTCAAAAGATTGATCTATATGAAAGTGAAGTGGAAATCGAATCTGTGAAGAGTGATCTCTCGAGCACTTGATCAGATCTGGGTATCCGTCTAACTATAGCACACTGGTGATCTGCAAATTCGGCCCTAATCTGATGTACACAGGTGTTTAACGGTGCCTCTGCGTAGGTACGTAGAGCAGAAGAAGGCGAGCTGCGTGGGTACGCAGAGCAGAAGAAGGGTGACTGCGTGGGTACGCAGAGCAGAAACAAGCGAACTGCGTGGGTGCACAAAGCAGTAGTGGTTCAGGTGCGTACGCACAGGAAGAGTACGCGATGCAACAGTGTTTTTGGGTGCGTGCCTACTGTGGGAGTACGTGGCACGATAGTGCATTTGGATGCGTACTGTACGCAGCGCAGTAGAATAAGCAGTGCGTGGTCACGCAGTGCAATAGAAGGAGCTCTGCAGGTATACGCAGAGAAGCAGAGGGTGAAGTGCGTAGCAACGCAAGCCAGTAAAAGGAAAACTGCATATCTGACTTAAGATCTTCTGTTGACTGAATTTTTTCTGTTGATAAGGTGTTCTGGGTTCAGTTTTGTTATTTTGATCTGGTTACTGCAGCTGGCTGTAATTTATATGCACTTGATGATCATTTTATGTATATAGATCCAGTTTGAAAATTTATGAAAAGTGATGCTTGTAAGAAAAGAAGTAGGGGGTTGTAGCTCCCTTCCAGGAGAGACTGGAAAACGAGAGAGAGTTGTAGCTCTCTGCGGGTTGCAGCCTGCGTACTGGTAAAGGACTACACCAGTACAAGACCATTGTAAAAGGAGTTTCTAATTTGGAAGAAGATAGAGACATATTGCAGCAGGTAGTTTTCACCCACATTGGGTTTCCACCTTATATCTGGTGTTCTTTGATGTGACTGTCTGATTTTCTTGTTCATGCTCATTATTTATGGTATTGGTAAGCAAAAATAATTCAAAATATAAATAAGAAAGATTTGGTAAAAGAATTAGATAATACTGATTCACCCCCCCTCTCAGTATTATTGTCAACAATTGGTATCAGAGCAGGTCCTTCTAAAGAAGCTTGATCGCTTGAAGGAAGATATTTTCATCATGAGCAACTACGAGAGGGAAGCATCTATCAGGCCACCGGTTTTTGATGGGACAAACTTCAATTATTGGAAGGTAAGAGTTACTGCCTATCTTCAATCTCTTGGTACAGAAATTTGGAACATCGTAGAGACAGGCTATGCTTTTCCTTCAACTACTCCTACAGATGCAGACGAGAAAAAGAAGTATGAAACAAATGCAAAAGCAGTCAGTACCCTATTAGGATGTATATCCAAATCGGAATTCATGAAGGTAATGCACTATAAATCCGCAAAAGAAATATGGGACAAAATTGTCACAAGCTATGAAGGAGATGAACAGGTAAAGCGCGCCAAACTTCAAACTCTCAGGATTCAGTATGAGACTCTCAAGATGTATAATGATGAAAGTGTGGCTAACTATTTTCTTCAGGTAGATGAAGTTGTTAATTGTATGAAAAATTGGGTGAAGAAATAAAAGAGGCTATTGTGGTTGAAAAGGTTCTAAGATCATTGTCCCCCAAGTTTGAATCTAAAGTATCTGCAATAGAAGAAAAAGAAAATCTACGAATTCTTACTATGTCTCAGCTACATGGAATTCTAACTGCTTATGAAATGAGAAAGGGAAGTCCATCAGATAGAAGAGAAGCTGCTTTCAAGGCATCAGGCAAAGGAGATTATTATGAAGCAAGCCACGTCCCAGAAGAAGAAGAAGAAGAATCAAACTTTGTCAGAAATATTCAAAGGGGTTCTGGAAGTTCAGAGGTAAGTTGCCTTTTAAATGCTTTGCTTGTGGAAGAGTAGGTCATTATGCTGCAAAATGTCCTTATAAGGATAAAGGAAAGGAACCTGCTATATGGAACAAGAAACAGGGTGCCAATAAGAAAAGCTACTACACTCATGAAGATAGTGATGGTCTATCAAATAGTGATGAAGATGAATGAGGTAATGAATATAAACTGTTAATGGCATTTGAAGATGATGATTATATGGATGCTATAGATGTGGATAACCTTTTTGAAGAAATTACTAGACTCAAGAGATGTATAGAAGAAAGAATATGATCATTGATACTCTACAATTTCAAATTGATGAAAAGGAAAAACATTTTGAAAAGTTAGAAGGTGAAATTGTTGCTCTTAGAAAAGAGATTGAGAAAACAAAAGCTATTAATCTTAAGTTTGTCAAAGGATCTGAAACTTTGGATGAGATTATCAATGTACAGCATTCTCCTCTAAACAGAACAGGTCTGGGCTATAATGGAGAAACTTCTCAAGCATCCACTTCAAAAAGTTATCTTGATGCAGCAAAAAGGAGTGAGCAAAAACACAATGGAGACTATCAGGTAAAGCAGGGACAAATTGAAAACAAAGGCTATCAGGGGCAATCTGTTTTAAGAGTGTGAACAAAAGCTACAACAGCCACAGGTAAAATCTTCTCAATTTGGCTCAAGAATAGATGACAAGAGAAATTACAATCAATTGGCTGGTAGATTCGATAACCGCAGAAGTTTCTTCAATGGACAATGCTTTTCTTGCCATAACTTTGGTCACAAAGCAGCTCAATGTGTTCCATATAAAACAATCATGACTAGAGAAGCTCAAAAACAAAGGAGTGTGACTGGGATTTCAAAAAGGACCTATAACAATTTT
>APFE031652967.1:21173-38228 GCA_000404065.3 Pinus taeda
AATACTAATAACTTGTAGCCGGCTTTGGGTACTTTTTAGACTAATCTTTAACTACTTTCTAATCGTGCTTTACACAGTACTATGCGTTAGAGGCAGAGAGTTAGAAAGAGCAAAACATTATAACTAGTCTTTAAAGTAGATTTTTCTCATTTTTTATCATTTCTTAGACTTATCTTTAGCTACTTCCTAATCGTGTCTTACATAGTACTATGTGTTAGAGGCAGAGAGTTAGGAAGAGATAAACATTATCATTGGTCTTTTAAGTGATTTTCTTACCTTTTATTTGCAGCAGCATGAATGGTGTCTAATGCCATTAGAAAGTGGTTCTTTGCTTTCAATTGATTTTAATTCATTTATTTCCTTTAAGTTTTTCCTTTTCAGCAAGTAGTTAGAAACCACTAATCACACACCTTCACTCATCTAGAATTCACCTTACACACACCATCACTCATCTGTTTATAAATACATCACTCCATCTTAGGAAGATAAATTAACCACAAACAACACCCCAAACGACAAAAAGCTCTAAGAGGGTGCTTAAGTACATATAGTACACCTTCACTTCATCAGCTTACGAGCCCCGGGTTGACAATTAATGACATCAATTTAGGAACACTAAATTGACTAAACACTTCCCTTTCAGTATCTGAGACAACGGATTGAACTGTATCATTATCTTCATTTGATGCCTTATTATGTGCTTCATCTTCTTCCATTGATCTGTTGTCCACAAAAAAATGAACAATTTCACTGTTCAATTCTATTGGTTGTGAGGGCATGTTCATGCTTTTTTCATTGGTTGTTGAGGCACTATGTTCATTCATATTAACCATGGATTATGCCAGCCAGGACAGTGGGGTTACTTGGCTTGGAAATGTTAATTACTCATTGTCAACTGCATGTTCAACAATGTCATTAACAATATCAACAACATGAGTTTCATGTTCTTGAGTTGGTAGAACGATCTCCATGTTACTGCGAATTTGTTCATGATTATACTATGTTTCACAAACTGTTTCATCATCTTCATCATATAAGTGTCCTTGAGAGAGGGAAATCATATTACCAGCTGCAACCACATCATATTGTTCATCTACTTCTTGCGCTTCAACACCTGTTTGGACATGCCCTTCTTCCTAACCATCCACATGAAACGTTTGGCTACAACCAGTATCATGCATAAGAGCATCATAATTCAGTGGCCAGATTCCTGTCCTCCTAAAGCCAACCTTGATATTTGATGGTGTCAGGGCCCTTTTAAAATCTTTACTTGCAAGCTTGGCTAGCTCAAACCTTTTCACCTCAACCCCTGGATTCCTTGCCATCCATGCAACACGCTTTGACCTGAAATAGTTCTTGAAAGGGCCAAACACACTAACATCAAGGGGTTGCAATCTATGAGTGGCATGAGCGAGAAATGTCACCGATCGATGCCTAAATTGTTTTCTTCCTCAATTGTTTGTACAACCATGTGGCTCCCATGGCCATCTAATATCAATAGGTGTCTGTTATTAGGTGAGACACCACCTGGTATTGATGTAGCAAAGTGAAAAATCCAACTTAAAAATAGTTCTTTAGCCATCCATGCATGGGGATGTGCAACCATGCATGCACCTGGTTCACAGTTATGTATATAGTTTTTCAGTTGATTTTTACTTTTGAATAGATAAAATCCTGTGATTGAAGTATAAATTGCATTGGCACAACATAAAATAGTTATCCGCTCCTTGCTCTTAGGCAAAATCTTTGGCACATTTTAGCGCCCTCTCTTGGAAATTACCTGCATGCCACAATTCCTCCCTGCCAAAAAACATGTTTCATCACAGTGCCATATATGGTTTGCTCCATAAGAATATTTATCGTAAGCACTAGAAAGAGTTTCATAGAACTTCTGCACAATTGCAAGGCACAAATTTAATGCTCTGTCACTGTCAAGGCCCTCAGCTGTACGCAATACAAGGTCTAGATGCATTTTTTTAAACCCAAACCACCATGATTTACCAGGAAACCCATCTTTGAATGGGTTTGGCCTCCCTTGACAGATTTGAGCAACTGTGGATTTGAGTTGTATCAACTCTATCCCATGTCCCAATTGGGCCATCTCTTTACATCACTCAACCACCTTGGCCTCCTCCTCGTTAGTCATAACTATAAGAGGCCCTCTAGGTTTTCTATGAGTTAGCCCATTTATCCAATAATGTATTGATGAGGGAGGAATACCATTTTTTTTGTAGATGCCTGAACTGAGTATTTGTTAAACTCTATGTTGTCAATTGCAACTTACATTTCTTCTTTTTTCCATCCTCTTATAGCGCTGATCTTTTTAGTTGAAATTGCCCCTTGGACTGTTATTGATGGTGGCTCTGTGGGTGATGGTGTGACAACATTGGCTTCAGTCGCATGGTAATCCTCAACAATGTTCCTTAGTGAATTGTTGACATTGACATCACTTGTCTTGTCCTCATCTTATGATGGGCATCGCAGCTCGGCACCCCTTGTCACTCTCCAGCCACTTCCTTGTACGAGAAACATAACTAAATTTTGCCATAGATGCAATAAACTGTAGAATTATTGCATGCATTTAGTTAAGAATATTTGTAAATTATGTTTTCATACAAAGCAAAAGCACTTCTACTTTATTACAAGCAATTATCAACATGTATGTTAACATCCTTGAAAAATCAAATATACAAAATCATTTTGTCGTTTGTCTTCAAAATTATCAGTGATTGTTGTTTTGATAACTTGTTTTTACACTTAAAATACCATGACTATATTTGTACTTGGAAAACTATTGTCAGTTTCCACCTTCTTCTAGTACTATGAGAAGATTTGGTAGTTACTGTTGTTTGTATTAATTTGTTTAGAATCCTGTTTGTTATCACAATTGAACTCATTCATGTCCCAAACTGTCTCACCAAGTGGACCCGAATTGTCAATCACATAGTTCAATTAGTGTTTACCTTATGTTTCTTTCATGTTGAAAAGAACTTTTGAGTAATAAGAAACTTCCATTGTAGTAGAAGTTTCTCCTGCAAGATTTGATCCAGTATTGCTAGTGTCAATATTGCAGGCTTGTCTTGGTGTTTTCATATATTCTAGCCTCTACCAACAATAATGGTCCGAGTTACCATAACCAACTTGAGAACATATTGAAGGGATTGGTTGTTTTCCTACAAAGTAATGAACTCTAAGATGAGGTCAACATTTGGTATTCTCAAGGATGCACTGATGGGAGTGGGCTCATGTGTTTGGTAGGATGTGTTTGAGAGTTATATTGTTGGAGGATCATGTAGTTCAAGTAGTGTTCGCCTTATGTTGCTTTCAAGTTGAAAAGAACTTTTGAGTAATACAAAACTTCCATTGTAGTAGAAGTTTCTCCTGCAAGATTTGATCCAGGATTGCTAGTGTCAATAATTGCTAGTGTCAAAATTGTAGGCTTGTCTTGGTGTTTTCATATATTCTAGCCTCTACCAACAACAATGGTACGAGTTACCATAACCAACCTGAGAATATATTGAAGGGAATGATGTTTGCCTACATAGTAATGAACTCTAAGATGAGGTCAAAATTTGGTATTCTCAAAGATGCACTGATGGGAGTGAGCTCATATGTTTGGTAGGATGTATTTGAGAGTTATACTATTGGAGGATTATGCAATGATTTTGGGCTTGGATTTTATGAGGACAACACAAACATTTCCTTTGTTGGAGAAGGATAAACTTTTTATCATTAGAGACCATGGAGCTTAGATAATTCCAATGGTGAAGAAGAGTAGTGTGGGATATCATTCAATGGTATTCACAGTTGTGTTGTATGAGATAGATCCTCAGTTACATAAGTTTGAGAAGGGGTCAACCCTATATCACAATCAACAAGAAAGGGTGCAAGTGGACATGCCTACATGAGCATCTTAAATTGGCAATATGAGTCAATTTGTAGGTTGGGTAGGAGAAGTTGGATCTTAAATTCAAACCACAGAGATAATGCCTTTTAGGTATGTTCTTCGATCTTTAAGAAGACTCTTTGTGGGTTCACAAAATACATAGAGATTGAAGATGATCTTCACTTCTTTGTCACTATTAAGACTCGGATTTCAGACCTGGAATATAACTCCATTTATAAGGACTATCTCTACAAACTATGATTCGGTCAAGTACGGAGTGTTAAACTCGGCCAGAAGAATCAATCCTGTTGTTATAACTCCTTGATTAGGATTTCAGCTTTCATGCCCAACATTTGATTTAATGTCTCAAGGAGGTTGGTCCTGGGAATGCTTATGATTTTTGAAGAAATGAAGCCTTGAGTGGAGAGAGACTTTAACCAAGTGTCTTCTCCAACAATGTGATGTCAGAGTGAGAGGCCACATGCTTCTTCTAATGAGGATGCTTTTAGTGCATAAGCGGATGATAAAGATCCTATGGGTATTGTGAATTATTGCAAATATGTGATGAGGATATATGATTTTTAATTGACTGAGAAATGGCTTGCAAAGATGAGTTGTTCGAAGATAGATATTGATGGAGTGCGGAGATACACGAGGAAAAGACATTCATTAGATACCTTAGTTGCTTAGAGTCAAGGGAGTGACTTTCGAGTCTTCCTATCTATATAAAATCTTTTGTGTGAGGGATGAATCACTGCCTTAGCATAGAAGTTTCTCCTGCAAGATTTGATCCAAGATTGCTAGAGTCAGTATTGTAGGATTGTCTTGGTGTTTTCATATATTATAGCCTCTGCCAATAGTAATGGTCTGAGTTACCATAACTAACCAGAGAACATATTGAAGGGAATGATGAGAACATTAATTGACCAAGTTCAATCTAATTGTAATACTTCAGAATTTTATGAGGAGGACATAACATTTCATTCAAATATTCAACACAAGATTAATGTCTCATAGGTTTTATTCTTTTTCATCTGTAGCTAGCCATACTAGCCAATACTCTTCACTATGGTTGTGTCATATTTTCCAGTCAACTTCAAAATAATTCAGAATATAGAAAAATAGAAAAAATATATATTTTCATGAAAATGAAACTGTAAGAACTGAAATAAAAAACTATGAGAAATGAAAATAGAACTGTAAGAAAAATGTGTTGTAATTGAAATAACTAACCTGGATATATTGTCAAATGTTATGTGGTGGTTTGAATGCATAACATGCAACTTCAGAAGTGGTTGAACTTCTTTTATAATTTTTTTCACTTGAATTTAATTGGTGGTAAGGATGGACATGGATTGCAATGGCTTCATTTTGAATGTGTGATCTAGATTTAATTGGGTGCGATGCAATGGTTGGGAATTTTTTATTTGTTGGTCCATGTGCTTTGATATGTTTTAATGAGAAATAGAATGGGTTGGGTGTCATTTATTGAACATAGTGGTTTAAATGTTGAACAACATAGTAGTTATGGCTGACATACATTCACTTTTATTATGTGCAGGTATGAATAGTTATTTGGACTACATAGCTCTAGTTCTGATGAGTGAAGGTTCGAGTGATTGCTACTTTGTACTTCTCGAATAGATCATTTTGGAAGGATTTATGGTTTTATCTATTTTCTAGTTGGGTCAATATTATTTGTACTCTTATGTATTAAGACACTATTTATGGACCGTTGTGGGCCCAGTTAATGTACTCGGAAATTTTGGACATAAATTAAAACATATTTGCACTTAATGTTATTTATTTTTGTTTAAATATTGGTTGCATATCTCTCAATTTTTGGTAGTTTGATGGGACCAGTACTATATCAATTACTCATCCCTGCACAACATTAGACATCTCTCCCCTATACCTAAAGTTACAAAAGATTGTCCGTTGGAACTTGAAAACTAGTCATAATGTACACAACAACCAATATTATTTACCCAGCAACATTAACTGCACTCTAAGTTTCCTAATTTACTCCAAAGCTCTTGGATTTACAAATGGAGTAGTCTATGACTTTTTGGAAATGATATGACATCTCTATGTATGTCATACGAGAGTTATTTTTTGGACTTTCTGGTGTCAGAATCCTACTGAAAAATTTGAGGTGAAATCTTGATTTGTGTTTTTTAAACTGGTTTTTTGACTATATATATGGATACCACACCCTAAAAAACCCTAGGGCACTTCGATTGTGTAGGGGTTACCCATCAAGCTTGTGGTTCCAATAAATTTATGTCGGATTTTAGAGAAATTAGACCAAAAAAACCCATTGGAAAAACTTTCAAAAAATCTCACTAAACACAACTTGGTTCCTCAGCGGTTGTATCCTTCTCCTTTTTTGGCATAACACTCCAACTTGGCTTTCCCACTGTGTAGTTGCACTTCTTGCCTCTTATTTGTCGATACTGACACCAAAAAGCACCGGTACATCTCCACTTTAATGCCACAACCATCATATTCCTCTAGTGTGTACATATTTTAATCATTTTAAATTTTATAAACATGCTTGTCTTTCTTTGGCATCCCTATTCGCATATTGATCTCAGTGGCCAGGAGATCTTAGGAGATAGTGATGCTCCTTCTGTAGTTGTATTTCAATAGGTATCAAAGTTTTCCATTTATGCAATTCCTCTCTATTTACAATAAATGATGGTGCTAGTAACTCTCTTTGGAATATGTTTTTGAAGTATTTTGTAGAAATCTATATTTATAGGATTTAAATGTGAATAAATATGATGCCTCACAAGGGAATGAATCTCATTTTATTGATCATGTTTCTGAAGTTTTTTTTGTAGAAACCTATATTTATAAGATTTAAATGTGCGTAGTTTCTATATGTGGACAAACCACACAGTGGTTTCCCCATTTTTGTAGAAAATCTGTGATAGGTTAACCCGATAATGCAATATAAATCAAGGCAGAATACTATAACCTACTTCTACTATCAATTTACGGGAGCATAAAGATTGAGCTGAACAATATAACCAACAAAAGAAGAATCAATGGCACAATACACATGAAAATACTTTGGGGAAAGTCTTAAATAAAAAAACCCCACACTATTGTATTATCATACATGGTGGAAATACATAGGAATTATACAAAGCCTTAGCTCTCACAGCTAGCCAACTATCAGTACAATCCTCACAGATGCTCACATGCAATCTTGGCTTCTCGCTTGCCTTCCTCTCTGCCCTCTAAGCTCCTATTTCCTTGTGCTATTCCTTGTGGATGATTAGCCTCTTACCAATTGGAAAAACAAGCCTTGAAAAATGTGCAATCCTCAAGGATGAATCCTTGACTGCATGCAAGAGTTTTCTCCATGAGAAAACACATGCAACTGATAGTACACTATCCTTGAACATTAATCTCAATTGGTTCTTTCTCAGAATAGACATGCATGAGTTTCTGATGAGGGAATATTCAATTAACTGGAGTAGCACTAGGTGAGTGCATTAATGCATCAACTGACTGTTAACTCACTATTAGTTCATCAAACAGTTTGGAACTAATTTAACTGGACTTAACTAAGTAAACTGAGTTAACTAATTACAACTCAAATATAACTCAATCTTCTCTCCTTAATTAAAGGGATAACTCTTGCATGACTTCAGAAAGATTTCTAACTTGAATTTCTCCAACTAATTAATTTAAAATTAATTAATTAATTATTTCCAAGTAGTTGTTAAGACTAAATTCGATTTTAATTCATAATTTAATTCAAGGAAAAATTAAATTGGAATATTCTTGTTTCCATATTTCAACATTGCCTCTCAACAAGAAAGGGATTATCTGCCACCCCGATCCTGTCTCTATGGAACTAGAATTTACACTTTGACAATGCCTTTGTCAAAATGTCAGCATCTTGCTCCTCTGTCGAAATATACTACAACAACATGATCCTCTCGACTTGTGAAAGGCCACAAGAAACAAATCTTTCCTTATGCTTCTCCACACTACCATCAACAACTTGATTTACCTTGTAAAGCCAACGGGAACTCACAACTGACTTGTTCTCCGGTCTTGGAACCACGTCCCAAACACTGTTATGAACTATGGAGTCATACTCCTCCACCATGGCATCAACCCAAATTGGTTGTTGCACTGCTTTCTCAAAGGAAGATGGCTCGGTCTCAACACATTCCACAACAAGGGCCATGTATCCAGTGTACCTCTCAGGTGACCTCCTTTGTGTGAGCTGAGAAGATGGTACTCCCACATTCTCTCTCGCATCCTCCAACAATCTGTCAACTTCTCTTGTGCGCTTCCGTCCATCTCTAGAAGACTCTGCTTGAGAGGATATATCCACTTCTGGACCTCCACCTGCAGCTGTTACATGTTAGTCTGAGGCTCCTCCTCCATAGGAACCAACAGTTCCTCCAAAGCCTGTAGTTGGAGCTCTCTCTCAAGGGAAACTCGCACGGCCCTCTGCTTATCAAAATTGAGATCTCTGTGAACCACTCTTCTCTGACTTGTATGCAAGTACACCTGATAGTTGTGAGGTGTATTAGTGTACCCCACAAATATCCCCAACTCTGCTGTCGGCTCAAGCTTCTTCCATGCATCCTTGTCACATGGCAATATACCGATGAGCCAAAGATCCTGAAGTGACCCACATCTGGTCTCTTACCGTAGAAATATTCCTTAGGTGTCTTCATCCCAAGTATGCGATGAGGTCTTCTATTTTGCAAATAGAATGCTATGTTGCATGCCTCAGCCCACAAGTGAAGTGGTAGGCCTTGGTCATGGATCAATGCCCATGCTACCCCTACAATATTTCTGTTCTTCCTCTCGGCCACCCCATTCTGCTATGGGTTATAAGGTGTCTTCAACTCTAATTTAATTCCTTTCGCTACATAGAAGTATTTAAACCCTTGAGATACATATTCTCCACAATTGTCGCTTCTCAAGGCCTTGATTTGCTTCCCTGACTCTTTCTCGACCAAATCTTTGAACTCACAAAACTTTGTGAAGGTTTGGTCCTTCTTCTACATGAAATAAATCCAGCATCTACGAGAATAGTCATAAATGAAAATCACATAATACCTTTTCTTTGCTATGGATGTGTTATCGGGAAATCTAGTGTCCACTCAGAGCTGCTAGTCCCACTAAGACTCGTAGCTATCTTAGAAACAAACAAACTAAAACTACTTTCACTTTCCTTTATGAGAAGTAGATAAGAGGGGAACAAAGGACACCAACCTCAATCTTGCGCTTGGTTCCTTGCTTGGTTCGTCTCCTTTCTGATAGATCTTTGCCACTTCTTCTTCATCTACCCAGCTTCAAAGAGCACCTATGGAATCAAAGCAACATAATACTATCGAAGAACAGAGATCTACAATAATAAGCAATACAGGTCTAGATATGTATTAACCACACAAATGCATATATCATCGAACATACAAGAATGTGGAGGAAAACTTGAATAGCTTTATTAATATCAAGAATAGCAAAGAGGACTACAACCAAGTGTTCTGACCCAGCATCATCCTCCAGCATGAAAGCCCTTCTTCACCTCATGCAAATCTTGGATCACCCAACATTGTGATGTTGCACCAGGAAACCAACAACACTTCCTTACAAGATACAAGATTCCAGCCTCTGGATCTTTGTGATGAGGGATCCATATATAGATTATTGTAGGGGGACGAGTCAGCTTCTGGGATTTTGATTAGTGTCCTCTCTCTGATAGTTCTTGATTCCACTTGGAGATTGATGATCTCTTACTCATCCCTGGGCGAATTTAGAGAGGCAAGTGCCAAAGGAGAAGTTTCTGGAAGATTCTATGATCCTCCACCTCACAAACTGTCTCTACCATTTGTCCATTCTCTCCCATCGCACCCTACAAAAGGGCTTTCTAGTATGCATCGCACCTTTTACACTGAGTAGGAGAGATGCATCGTACCTTCTGCACTGGGCATTCTGTATGGTCCAGTTTTGACCAGTTCTGAGTAGTTTTCTGTGGAGAATTTCTAGGAGATGATGTAATCAGTTGACCTTGTTCCTTTAGGGAGTGAAGCAACACTTTTAGGGACTTAGGAGCCTTTGGTTTATGGACATTTATGATTGGGGTTGCAGTGCCCAAAAATGTCTATAACAGGATGTCGTTGAGAATGGTCCACACAAGTCAGTATGAACTCACTCTAAGATATCCTCTGCTCGGCTGTCTCGATCATGAAAGGAAGACTTGGTGTACTTTCCCAAGGTACAACCTTTGCATGTGTCAACTTGCTCAAGTTTACCTTTGGGAAGTCCTGTAGATATCTACTGCATTATCTTCAAAGCCCCATGATGCAAATGGCCTAAACGCCTGTGCCACAACTCACCAATGTCTTGGCTTTGTACCAATTTTGCTTTCGTACTCAATGCCACACAATCATCTACCTCTAGTTTATAGAGATTCTTCACTCGAATCCCTATCCTTTTAGTCTGACCCATGGCTATGTGTATTAGGAACACCTTTCCTTTACTGAAGAAAACATCGTAGCCTTTGTCCTCCAACATCAGGACCTATACTAAGTTCTTCTTCAGTCCATGAACATACATCACATCTGTCAAGGTGAGAGGAGCTCCATGCTCCCTTTGAAAAGCAACTGTGCTCACTCCTGAAACACTATACCTTCCATTGTCACCCATCTCTATGCGCATCTTGAGGTCTTTCTCCTCCAAGGCACTGAATAAATTTTTATCACCGGTCATGTGGAATGAGGCTCCACTGTTAAGATACCAGACACAACCTATCATTGATGACACCATGCATGCGATCAGGGTAAAGCCCATTTTGAACTGAGAGGCTAATGCCTCACCTTCCGATCCTTCTGAGGATCCCTTCTTGGACTTCTTCAATGGGCAATTAGTCACATAATGTCCCATCTTGTGACAATTAAAGCAGTTTACTTTAGACATGTCACTCTTCTTCCCTCCATGAGAAGAATTCAATTTGACATGGGAAGACTTCCCCTTCCCTTCCCTCGCCTTACTTTCTAAGGCCAAATTTTCTTCATCATCATTCTTGGATGAAGAACCATCTCATGTGCTCCTCCTAATCTCCAACTGCATAGGATCCAACCACAGTCGTTCCCAATCCGACAGTTTCTCCCTTCCATTCATAGAGTCCTGGTAGCTATTCCAACTCTTTGGAAGGCCAAGGAGAGTGAGGCTCACCATATCATCATCGGAAGTAGTTATTCCCACACTGCCAAGCTCATCTCTACACATGGTGAGCTTGTTCAGATATGTGGAAATAGTATCACCCTTCTCCATCTTGATTCTTCGAAGCATATCCTTGAGCGCCAATTTCCTCTGGTCGTTACTGTTCTGGTAGAGGTCCTTCAATGTCTTCCACATTGAAAACGAAGTATCCTTCCCATGGAGACTCGAGACAATATGGTCTCGAACTCCCTCAAGGATGATCTGTCTCGTCTCTGCCACACACTTCTTCCACTCAACCAACTCTTGTGCATTAGTTGAAGTTGGCTTTGGGATTTCTTGATCAATGAATTCCTTTGAGCCATTGTCTTCTAATACAACCTCCATTCTATCTTTCCATGCTATGTAATTCGAACTACCTTCGAAGGCATACTCGAGTCTCAAGCCATAGAACTGCATTGGCCAATCTTGAAGTATGATATGAATTTTTTACTTGCAGCATTGAACTTCAAACTTTGAATTCTCTTCTCAGTATATTGTTCACAGCTCTAATACCATGTAGAAATCTGTGATAAGTTAACCTGATAATGCAATATAAATCAAAGCTGAATACTATAACCTAATTCTACTATCAATTTTCAAAAGCTTAAAGATCGAGCTAAACAATATAACCAGAAGAAGAAGAATCAATGGCACAATGCACATGAAAATACTTTGGGGAAAGTCTCAAATAAAAAAAACCCACACTATTGTATTATCATACATGGTGGAAATACATAGGAATTGTACAAAGCCTTAGCTTTCACAGCTAGCTAGCTCTCAGTACAATCCTCACAGATGCTCACAGGCAATCTTGGCTTCTCTCCTGCCTTCTTTTCTGCCCTCCAAGCTCCTATTTCCTTGCGCTGTTCCTTATGGATGATTAACCTCTTACCAAGTGGAAAAACAAGCCTTCAAAACTACACAATCCTCAAGGATGAATACTTGACTGCATGCATGAGTTTTCTCCATGAGAAAACACATGAAAATGATAGTACACTGTCCTTGAACACTAATCTCAACTGGGTCTTTCTTAGAATAGACATGCATGAGTTTCTGATGAGGGAATCTTCAGTTAACTAGAGTAGCACTAGTTGAGTGCATTAATGCATCAGCGGATTATTTACTCACTATCAATTCCTCAAACAGTTTGGAACTAATTTCACTGGACTTAACTCAGTAAACTGAGTTAACTAATTACAACTCAAATATAACTCAATCTTATCTCCTTAATTTAAGGGATAACTCTTGCATGACTTCAAAAAGACTTCTAACTTGAATATATCCAACTAATTAATTTAAAATAAATTAATTAATTATTTCCAAGTAGGTGTTAAGACTAAATTCAATTTTAATTCACAAATTAATTCAAGGAAAAATTAAATTGGAATATTCTTGTTGCCATATTTCAACAATTTTGAAATCGTGTTATGTCGATTTATAGTCGAAAACATTTTTCATGAAAGTGGAGAGCTTGTGTTGCAAGCGCCTGTCTGGAGCTTCTGGAGAAGAGGGTTCGAGATCACCAACTTAGTAGATATACCATTTGTAAATGCCTCAAGGCCCCTAATAATGCAGTTTTTGGTGAATAAAAATCTGATAGAAGTTCAAGTTGTATGTGGCCCTCACATTCCCTACGAAGTAACTTCATATTGAAACATTTTGCAGTATGAGAGTAGATTTTGTTTTTTCTTTTCTTGACACATGACCAAATTTTGAAGTATATATATATTATTTTATTTTACATATTGCAGATTGATGAAGCGATGAATGCCATACCAACATTGTAATGGTGATGTATATAGAGATATGTAAGATAAAACATTATTCACTGTGCGAAAAGATGACCAATAATCAACCCTATGCTGAGCAACGTTAGTAAAAGAATTGAGTGAGCGTTTCGTTGTATATGATAGGATGAAAATCATTGATCTTATTGGTTTCATAATGTATGTGTAACTGCTATGATATCTGGTGGTATTACAAATCCAATGAAATAATAAAAATTTTGTTATTATATCAGTCTTTGTTATTTACCATATTTCTCTCTGGTACATGAGAGTCACTGAAATAAAATAAACCATTTGGCTTAGTACTTATAAGAAAATTATAATTTACAATAAAGTATAAATTATAATTTAAAATAAATCTAAATGAACAACCTAGAATAACTAATTCCATCACATTTGTGTTTTATCATAAGAATCAAATTTGGAAAACCTTGGAATGTTATTCGAAAGTAAATTAAGTTTCCATTTTAAGATAAAATGGATTTAGAAAACTTTATAATATTATTCGAAAACAAATTACTTTTCCATTTTAAAATAAACTTAAAAACAAATGAATAGAAATATTTTACAAACACCTTCACTTAAACGAACAAAAGTATGGAGCAACCAAATTTTAAAAACGTGCATGCAATATAATAATCACTATTAACGGATTTTTATTAAACATTTTTCCAAGTGGCAATAGTTTACAATATTATTTAGTCAAAAACCCTCCCATTCTCAAATTTAACGCATCTAATATTTCTATATTAAAATGCGTTGTATAAAAGCCCTTGATTTCCTCTCTATGTCATCGTATAAATAGAAATAAACTAGCATTTATACCAGATGTTGCAAAGGAAACGCCGTAAGGCATAAATTGAAGAACACAAATACAACAAAAGAATACTTTGATAAAGAATAAAAATATATTGAACGCTCAAATCAATGCCCCATTAACTGGAACCACTTAGTAGACATATCTATCAACATTAGGATTATACACAATGATCAATAAATTTCCCATATACAAACAACACCTTCCACAACAACCTTTTGTCACATCCACATTTTAAAAAATGCCTTGGAACGTGATTGGAATCTCCCATATTGCCTTCTTCATTATGCAGATAAATCTTCCATATTGCTATTTTCATCATGAATATTGTTAGTTCATTGTTGTAAGATGTTAGTGTGTTAAATTCAATACTAAAAGTTCGACAAGCGAAAAACATTCCTCAATTAGCATAATATGTATTTTTCTCTCAACCATGCATAAAATGAATTGTTAAAGAACAAGATATCATTTTAGTTTTGTATTCTAGGAATATACTAAAGCTTTAGGAAGCTTGATAAAATAGTTGTATACAACAAAGGATTATTGAAGAATTTGAAAAGGATGACTAAAGAATTTGAGAAGGAACAATTGTGTAAATTAAGAGATGAACTAAAGAATCAAAATTTGAACATTAGATGAAATGAGTATTTAATTAGAACTTCTCATTAAAAATTCTTAACTTGTGAGGTAGGATATCAAATTTCAACCCTACATAGAATGACATTGTTTAATAATAAAAACCATTTTAGTTTTCCAACCCAGGAACATATTAAGGTTCTTAGTAAGCTTATAAAACAATTATGTACTTTAAGAGATCCTTGAAGAATTTGAGAAGGACAAAAGGAGCAAGTTGTTCAACATAAATGTCAATTACTTTATGTGTAGAGTTTCCAACATGATAGGAAACATGTATGTATAGAGTTTCTCTTTTGTAGTTTCTTCAATTATTTCAAGGATTAGCTCTCAAAATAACTAAACTATTGTAACAAATTTACTTCAAAAGAATTGAATAAGAAACACAATAATTCACAAAAATACAATCATAACACACATAAACACATTGAATTGTTTATTCCATCTAGTTCAATGTGAATTTAGACATGGATGTTTTCGACTAAAGATAAATATTGTTGGTGAGGTAAATCCCCAATGAGGTTGACACAGTAAAAGAACTATCCTCATAACCCTTGTTTCATTTTTTAACGAGCTTGACACAAGATCAGGAACCATGCTCGGATACAAGCCGTTTCATTATTTTAACGAGGTTGATACATTAGCAAAACTATCCTCGAGACTCCTTGTTTCATTTTTAAGGAGCTTGACACAAGATCAGGAACTATGCTCCGCCCGAACTTCATCATAATGAACAGGAAGTTGGGGCTTCCAAGAGCGGCGCTCCCGGTGGGAGGTCGATGTCTCGGAAGTCGGGACCCTATGCCCCCAGAACACTATGCACGACAGTGGCATTGCTGGGTACAGGCATGGGAGAGGCGGCCACATAGTTGATCTGAGGTGAGACAGGTGCAACTGGTGGTTGAGAACCAAGAGGGAAGGGCAATGGCGCCGGAGGGGCTTGTGGATGAACGAACGATAATTGGTCCATCGTCACCATTCTTCCATCGTGTGGAAAGCAAACCACACAGAAAAGTGAAGAAACAAGGGCTCCCATGGAATACACATAGTCACGACCAAGGAGAAGACTGAAGTCTAAAGGGCCTTGGGTGACCGAGACGTCTATATAGACAGTCTTGCTCCCCAAAGTGATAGGGAACTTTGGAAGGATCCCTAATGGTTGACTCGTTCCTCCGTCGAAAGCGGTGAGATTCGGTGCGACAGGTACAAGCGATGGGGAACCCAAAGCTTGCCAAGTAGTAACGGGCATAAGACTGACCGATGCTCCCTCATCTAACACAGTGCTAGGTAGCGCCATATGAGAGGCATAGGCGGTGACCCAGAAAGGCACATGAGATGGAAGGGGAGGGGTCGTCAAACAACTCCAATCGAAGGACACGACCGAACTACTTGGTGGGGGAACCATATGGTTGCCCCCCTGCTTGGGAGGGACCGAATCGTAACTCTCTGGAGAGGCTGGGATGGGAAAACCATCATCTGGCTCAGGAGAATCCGATAAGATGAGAAGAACATGGGAATTTGACTCTTCCGAAACAGAGTGGACGACACTCTGTCCGACCAATGGTTGGTCTGGAACAAGCTGGGCACAGCCAGGTTCGGGAAGAGGGGCCTGGACAAGAGGAGACTGCAAACCAATCTCATTGTTGGGAGGCGAATGATCTGCAGCTGCAGAAAGACGTTGATATCCAACGGGTAGTTGGGGGGAGGGTGCTGAGAGATTTTCCAAAAGAGCGGAGGCTTTATCCATGAGTGGAAAAAGGTGAAGGGGATGATTTCCTTCACAAAGTCTGCAGGGGATTCGAATCTTCCCATTTCCCTTACCATTCCCAACTGATGAGGGAACATCGCTGTGAGCTTCAGTGGATGATGAGGGGCGGGCCGGATCACGGGACCATACTTCTAAGATCCTGGGAATGCCAGGACAATCACGAAGAAGGTGGTCCTCCTTGCATAATCGGCAAGGAAACTTAACCTTCCGCGGAGGAGCGGAAGGGGGCCCGACCTCAGGTGCACTTATGGGAACAGTCGTACTTGTAACCTCTCTCTTGGGAGACTTCCTCTTCTTGGTCTGCTTCTTCTTCTTCTTAGCCACCTGGTTACTTGAATCGAAACTTTCACCAGGCGAAGTACAAGAAGGAGACGTAGAAGTAGGCGTCGAAGGAGAGAGGTCCACCTTAGGTTCAACATGATGTTGTGCAGGTGGAGGGACTGATGGAGCGTCAGCCGACACGGTAGGGACCAAAGAGGTTGAAAACAACCAAACAGGCAACCCGACAGTTAACCCTGGAAGGGATAACGTCGCCATATAAGGAGCACCAACATTCCAAGAGGAGGGAAATGACTAGGGTTCCCGTCAGGAGGGGAACTTAGGTTGGTGAACCCAGGAAAAGTTGCCATAGGAAACCAAAAAGAATCCTATCCAAACTAACACACTCAAGATCTAACCAGGTAATGTTATCGTGGCCAAATGAATTTTAAGACACAGGAACCAAACTTGACCTTTTCATGTTTCAAGAGTCGAGAAAAGGACGAAAAGATGACTCTATTGCCTTCGAATGTTTAACGAGCACGAAGTGACAAGACGCTCGCTGGCACCTTTTCTGTTAGACAGTCTGAAAAGGATCAAAAGCTGACTACTCTGGAAGTTCTAGGCAAAAGTTTTACCAAGCAACCCGTAAAACTGCTTATAC
>APFE031652971.1:0-24990 GCA_000404065.3 Pinus taeda
TAGAAAATTGTAGTATGGATTTTTTTATATGTTTCTAGTTGTGTGGGTTCAATTTTTTTTGGACGTAAGCATTTATGAAATGGTTGTGCTACTTGATGAAATATTGGCAACTGTGTATATACAAAGTTACCTATTCCACTAAGTGGAATGTACTAGTGGTCCAATTTAAAAAAATAATCTAGATTTTTTTAATATTAAAAATAATAAAACATAACACTATAATGTTGAAAAATAAAATTATAAGTTTAAAAATTAAAATAAAAAAAAGGTTTTAAATGCTAAAATATAAATAATCATAAATTTAGAGCTTAATTTTCAAATACCAAAAAATAAAACTAATATTTAAGAATATAAAATTTAAAATGAACTTGTTAAGTAAAAATAAATAAATGAAAATATAGAAATTGCCTCTTGCATAGAACTTAAACTATACAAACACCTTCTGAACATACATACATAGAAATTTCAATGAATCCAAATCATTTCGGACACTAAGAGAATTGATTCCGCAATTCTAACAAGTATTCAAAAACTCATCTTATAATTATAAAGAGATATGAGAGATATAGAGAAATATGAAGAAAAGTGTCATTAAAAAGATAGGTGTCTCTTATAATGAATGAGGCAATGCTGAGATCATACATTAAAAATGCTCTGAACTGTAGCTAATGGAGTCTCTAAAATGCTTATTAATAAAGAATTCTTGTTTAGAGAAATTTGAAATTTTGATATGAAATTACTAAGAATGAAAATACCATCATATTTATATTCCATTGTTTCGAGCACAAGTGAAGTAAAGATAATCCCATCATGTCAGAAAAATTAATATGTTTTGAGGATCAAAAAAATTTCAGATCAACAACTCCTCCATTTCAGTTCAACAACATCCTTGAGTTGGTTGATGGTGTCTTACAAGAAAAAAATGAGTACCATCAATGATATTTGGAAGCGTCCCTTAGCTAACCAAAGCAATAGAACCATTTCCTCTCTCAATAATCCACCTCGTGCATGCATTCATGCCAATGAGTTTCCCCACAATTATAATACAATCTTCAAAACACCACCACAAACAAAATGAAACTGTCTTCCTTTTCAGTTACTAGTGACACCAAACAAATTGGCTTTCCCAACCACATCTCTTTCTTCAACCACACCTCCACAAGAAGAATCCATTGGTTACACTTGTCCCTTCTGACTATGAACAAATGATTGTGAAGTGATTACAACACCAACTCCACATTGTTAAACCTGACATTGAATTCACACTAATCATGTATGTAACGCATCAGGAAGGATGTCAACCATTTTATTATTGTAGAGTCATTGTAGGCTTCATCTTCAAATGGTTCTCTCAACAAAGAATCATTTCCAAGAGCTTCGTCTAGTTCTTAGAGCCACCAATAATGAAAGTAATTAGCCACAGAAGTATCAAATCGAAACACATGAAAAATAATCTCTCTGGAGCCAAATTCTCTATAATCTAAGACCCAAATTTTCATTGACCCTCATCCTTATTTCCCACAAGCACCACATATATGCTCTCGTTCCACTTGAAAATATGCTTCATCTCAAATACACTGTGAGGAAGCATGCCCACTAAGAGATCAGATTCCACAACCCATCTTCCACTTTTCACATCGAACACCTCAACCCTAACCATTTTTTAGGTCACGAGATGCAATGGATCATTTGTATGGGCAATGGAAGTTGTGGCAAAAAAATTGTGAACTTTACAAACATGTCACTCCTTGGCACACTCTCGATGATGAATATGGAATTGGTAAAGAGGGTTTTGAAATTATACATTTCGATCTTAGTCAAATTTTGTTTACCTTATTGTTTGTTGCAGTCCATTCCCATGGTGTTCTTATGAGAAGTAATGGTACGTCCATTGAAGAATCATACGAAATATCCATTTGCATGCAGTTTTGAATTCATGTGCCACAATTCAACGTGTTCAACTTCAGTTGACTTCCTTCATACGCAACGCATTGCTTTCTATCCTCTGCATTCTTGAGGAAAAAAACATCGTGCAAGAGAAATTACACTTTCAACAATTGCCACATAGACAACACCTCCAATGTGGTTTCCTTCTTTAGCATCAGAAGCTAGAGAAGGGTCAAGTCAAGAGGCTAGTTGAAGAGATTTAACAACTAGAAAGGATGAATTCTTCACCGATGAAGTACCAGCAATATGTTAATGGGTTATAATAAAGATCAACAAGTTGAACAGTCGTACAAATCAAGATTCAGTTGACAATTAAAGCAGTGGGATCTAAGGGTGGAAGAACTTTGAATCATCTAACATTGGATCTGATGGTACAAAGGAGTGCAGAGCAACAGCTGGGGGAGTTATTCCTAGAGGGACCCCTTATGGTGTAATTAACTATGATCACCACATAATTAATTATAATTAATTATGATTAATTATGATGCTCAATTATTATGACTAAAATTAATTGTTAATTTCAATGTTAAAGTTCAATTAATTATTTATTCGAGTATTGAAAATATGATTAGTATTTAAATGGGATATTCACACAACATGGAACTATGATCAAAATAAGAACATATTTCGCAAATTTTTGGAGAAATAGTTTGAGATAAGGTTTTGGGATCTGTGTAAAGAAGCACTACACAAAAGGGTACGATGCAGGAAGGTTGGGCAAAGGTCAATGCACAAATGTGAAGAATGGGGAAAGTTGTTAGACTTAGTTCATATGTCTTTTTCCATGGTAATAATTACCACCTATAGTTAAAAGGGGTTGTTAGGTTAGTTTGGGCATAAATGCAAAACTATAAATAAATAAATTTGCGATGTAAAAGACATGTTGTTTTGGTCACATGTTTGTAGAATATTTCAGGTCAGTCTTTGATGCATATGCATGTCTGTGCTGTAAGAATTTGATTTATTAGGCTAGTGAGAAATGACATTTGGGATTGTAATGGATATTTTAGAGTGATAATAAAAGGATATGTTTTGTATTATTTCCTCTGTGTGTGAACTATGTGATGAATTGATTGTTTTCTATCTTATGGTTCTATTGAATGTTTGATAATAATGGATTTGCTTCATAGAATAGGGGAATAGCTAAATTTCTTTTATGAATGATGAAAATGTTAAACATAATAGTGATAGTGTAATATCTACAACTCCTTCATTAGTGCAGAACTATCCATGTTCCTACAATCCATCATAGATGCCTCAGGTTAGCTTTCACCTGCTCATAGTTGATGCAAAAGGGGCCAATGACTAACAGTTTTTGTTGGATAATTCATTATAAACCTAGGTTTTCCCTTTATACACCAACACATGATTTTTTTTTCAGGATTAAGAGATGTGATTGAAGGAGATGTTGGGTTCTAAAAAGGAAGAAACCTAGCAGTGAGTATAGACGAAGGGACGCAAATTTATGGTGGAATAAACTAGGAGGAAGTGAATCAATCTTGAGTAATGGTTGAAAAGCTATGTCTTAATAGAGTTTCATGAATTTTTTTTCGTTGAATTCCTAATTGTTTTCATGGAGTGGTTAAAAAGTCTATTAGAGGAAGTTAGAAAGTGTTGCCTGATTGTACAACAAAATTGGAATCATGAAATGATCCAAAGGATAAATTCTATAATCCATAAGGTTTTGTGCACAATGCACCCTTGGCTAAATAGAATTTTTGAGGGTTATATTACTGAATTTTCTATAGAAGGTACCTAGTCCTATAGTGTAGTCAAAAGGGAATTTTTCAAAGGATCACAAGGGAAATCATTAAGATCATTATTTATCTGGATAATGATGTTATTGTATGGTAGGGTATTAATGTCACTGGAATATGATACCATGAGTGGTTGAATCTCTTTGCATGATGGGGAGAATAGGGGTTGACTAGTGGATGGCCTAAAGGAATAAAGGTGAGAGATACAATAAACTAAGTAAAGCTTCTATGAGCTAAGGATGCTAAGACATTAGAGAGATAAAAGTGTAGGTGAGTGCACACATCTACATAGGAGGAGAGTGTGATGAAAGAAATTAGTGGAGTGCTATGCAGTGGAGTAAGATTTTATCATAATGGCGAGTAAGCGAGAAATTTTCATCAGAGCCTACAACAAATAGGAGGATAGAAAGAAACAAGATATAACGAATAACAAGGTAGCACAAAAAAGAGTGTGACCTTAGTGATTGAGAAGAAGAAAAATTAACACAAATCACATGCCCACTAGAGTGTCTTGCATAGAAGATAATAAAAGATTGTGCAATAAAAAAGGAAAGGTTAAGGAAGGAAATTATTCACTCAACTCAAGACAGGAAGAAATAGTGTATTCCAATGACTTTTCTCATGCCATACCCTATGTCAAACCCATAACCCTATGCACATCTCAAAACTAAGAGGTAGGACCACCCAACAATTTGTTCCAGTTAATTTTAGCTAGTGAAGCGATTAGGGATAGTAGCAAAAGTAGTCAAGGTAGCGGAAGTAGCCATATAGGACCCAAGGTGCCACCAAGTCAGTTAGGAGTATCACAAGGTAATATCACACAGAACATCATGATGGTTGTTGATCCTACTCTATGAATGGTTGTCTTTCATGGCATCATGATAAAGGATCCCAAGAAACATATTTTTTTTTGTGAAGTACTATGGATTGTCAACAAAATTTTGGATGAAATGATGAAGGCTGCATAGTTGGAGACCACCTCCATGGATCGTGCATTAAATTGGAATACTAAATATAAGGATACTGCGGTAGTAGGACAAGCTAGATCACTGAGAGAAATTAGGTAGGAATTGCTAAAATAATTCCATAAACCAAAAATAGAATCCCAATGATCACATAGATTGAGGAGATTAAATAGAACTTAAATGAGTCAATATGGGACTTTGATAAGAGGTTTAAATCCTTGTTATATGTATTGAAATTTAAAATTATGAATGTGTAGAATAAATGATAGTTTATTGTAGAATTGTTGACTCATATACAGATTCAGTTAGCTCAACAAAAGATCATGATGCAGTTTGAGGCCCTAGAAATTTCCATGCATCTAGAAGTATCTCCTAGAGGAATAAAGAAAAACATAGGGATGTTGCAAGTTTAGTTGCAGTTAGTAGCCTTGATAATATAGTGCAAGATCTTACAAAAGATAAGGAAAAATGCTAGGAATTTTGGTGTACTATATTCAAGAAGGAAGGCCATCATAGGAGAAAACACCCAACTATGGAAAAATACATGACTAAAGGGGTTGGAAATCCATTGTTGCAAGGCGAGGGATTATGGTGTAAATTTTGTATAGTTTGAGACCATATATGAATGGCCTAACCTATGATGAAAATGTATCGAATCTTATTCTTAACTATGTTGTACAACTTTTGTAAATTGGTAGGACATGGCATCCATATATCTGACATGTTGGATTTGATGTGAGAGTGCACTACTAATGCATACATGGTAGATGAGCCAGAGGAATCTAAAGATATAATTTAAATCAATAATGTTCCCAAATATTACAATCAAGGAAGCAGTGAAGGGATGCAGGAAAGAGGATATGGGTTTCAAGGTAAAAGCAAAGGAAGATTTTGGTAGAGGCAAGGGCCCGATAATTTTTCATAACTACGGAAAGCTAGGACACATTGTGTAGGATTTACCTAACCTAAACATGATGTGTATAGAATGTTAACAATTGGATGATGCTAAAAAAATTATCCTCAACTTATTGTAAAATGGTAGGAGAAATTTCAATAGAATGTCCATATGATAACTACTAAAGTATGCGCAAATCATCCACAATTAGGAGAAAATATGTGTGAAGGCACAAGAACAGGAGAAGATACAAGTGGATAAGGAAGCCAACCACATTAGTTGATAAGAAAAGAAGTAGATCCACCCCCCATATTTAATCCAATGAAAGAGAAAGAATTATATAAGGAAGCTATAAGAGAGTTGGTTGCGATTGAATGGGGTTCATCAAACTAAATTGTGCAATAAGGACTACATATATATGATATACCTTTGATATATGATAAATATTCACCTTAAGAAAAATAGGAAGAGGTAAGCCCCATTGTTTTTTTGGATTTTGATTAGAAATAATAAAGGATAGATAATCCATAGAAAAACTGCGTATAGTGATTGTCTAGTGTGTGCATGAATGATAATTGCCTATCAAGAATACCACCAGGTGTGTACTTAAGCATGCTATGTGTAAGAAAAGGATGAATATGGAATCAGACTTAACATGTAGGTACGACAAAAATATATGGACAATATTATCCTAGATATATGTTCATATGTAAACATTCTTCCTAAGAAGGCATGGGAGATGATAGGGAGAACAAACCTGATTTGGTCACCCATCTAGCTAAGAATGGCTAACCAATCCATAATTTTCCCTATTGGCATATTGATAGGTGTAGAGGTCAATATTTATATATTCAAAAGCATTGTTATTTTTGAAGTAACTGAGATTATGAATGATACCAACTCTTGTCATGTGTTACTTGGAATTGAGAAGGCTTTTGATAATCAAGTCATAATTAGCCTCAATAGGAGGTAGATGATCTTCAAATCAAGAGACTTGAGGTCATAGTGCCATTAGATCCAATAGAAGGAGACTGATATGTGGATTCTTTGAGGGAAAGGTTCAACATAAAGTACTCGAAAAAAGTTTAAAATGTGACTATGCATAGGGATGCCTATGATAATCTAACTGTTTATGGCGTGTTAATATGGAAAAGTATTAATTCACGTGCCTTATATTTAGATGATGAGCTTGAAAATTGGAAACATGAGTTGCATGAAGTACCCACTATAAGATCATATCATATTAACCATGAGATACGTTATATTTGTTGGAAATAATAATGAGAGGGGGGTGAATCAGTATTATTAGATCAATAATTTTATTTCCCAAACAGATTTATATACACTACTTCAATGAAGTGAACTAGCGTGTACACGCCACTGTGCTTAAAGAAACCAACATATATGCAGAGAACTTGTGATTTAGACCATTTATCATGTGTTGAGCTTAAACCAATATATTGGAGATTTATTAGACAGTGCAGTAAAACTAGAATAAATCATCACACATAAGAAACACACATGAACACCAATATTTAAGGTGGAAACCCAATGTGGGTAAAAGCCACCTGTTGTTGTCATCTCTGTCTTCTTTTAATAATAATAAAATTTGTTTGCAATCTTATACTGGTGCAGGTTCATACCAATACGCAGGTTTCTATCTGCAGAAGGTTACAACCTTCTCTCGTTCTCCAACTTCTACTGCAAGGGAGATACAACCCCCTAGCTCTTGTTGTAGCCAATATGTTTACTAGTACGTAAGTGACAGCCTACAGAAAACTTCACTCTTCCACCAGGGACCATGTTTGATGAATTTTCAAACTGGATACTCCTGGATCACAACACCACAATCTGAAGGCCACGTTTCATCAAATTTTCACACTAGACCCATCAAAGCTTTTAAACTTAAACTACATCAACCAGTATTCAGTTAACCTGAACAATCAGATCACTGACACCAAAACATTATACTGAACCCAAAACCCTGCATCATCATTCAGAACCAGCTATAACCTCAAAAATCATGCCTTAGAATGTATACACTACTTGGCTGCACCCAAACTACGTGTATACGCTACTTTCGTTAATTGAACCTACATATACCTTCAAAACTACTAAAACATTAACTTTTGAATCAAGTATGTACCAGATATCAATATATTGAATATCTATTGTTAACTTTCAGAGCTTTACACAGGCAGGGACAGAGGTCACTTCTTCTCACTTATACAATAAATCAATCAAATGCCATCCTCCTGATGTATTCAGTTTTCCATTCAGATATAAGAAGAATTCATTGACAGACAACAGTAAAACAACAGAATTTGATTAGATAGTTCAGTTAGATCTGAAAAAAGAATATTTTCTTTTGTATACGCTACTTGAAAGAACCGAACCTGTGTGTATACACTCTTTGGCCAAGACGAACCTGCGTACAGATCTACAAATATTGACTTAGAACTTTGCTGCAATTTTGGACTTCAGACATACCTAGATCTTGATAGATAAAAAATGAAAATAAGGTGCAAAACATCAAATCTAGTCTCAACCAGTATCAGATCATTCAAGAATAATTTATTTCATGTCGCATGATCCTGATCCAATATTGAACTCAAGTTGCACATGAATATTTCAAATCCAATCCCATACATAACCCTGCAACATAAAATATACTTTAGATAGAATTATTCCTTAGAATCTTATTGCTTGCACACATTGGCCTAATGATCTTCTCCTCCTTATATATTCTTAGGCCTTTCTCAATACCTTGGACCAAAACCACTTAGGATGAATACCTTGGACCAAATACCTAGGGTCAATACATTGGACTAAATACCTCAGACCAAATATCTTAGACCAAAATACCTTGGATCAAATACCTTGGACGAAAAACTTGGTTTTCCAACATGCGCGGGCTTCTCCTTCTGTGAAAGTGTGTGTATACATCATACGCTACTTTTTTTCTGTTAACCCACGTGTATACACCCCTTGGACAAAGTGAACTTTCATATACCTCTATTTCTTCATTCTTTGGAGTCTGATCTGTAATCCTTTGATGTTGACCTACTGCACTATGAACTGTCATATGAGTGAGTTGTTATCAATGACAACACTTGTATCATAACGCCAACAATCTCCCCCTTTGGACTTGATGGCAACAACAACACCAAGACACTCTCACCCTTTGACATCAAGGGCAAAGGGTGGATCAAGATATTCTCCCCATTTGACATACATTATACTATCCATGCTCCCCCTTAGAACATGTTGAATTCTCTGATTGAGCTCCCCTTTCTACATGTTGAGATGCACTGAAACTATCCATGCTCCACTGGGCACATGCAAAGTTCGCAAAAATATTTTCCAAAAGAATAACATGACTCTATAACTCAACTATGCGAGTATGATCTTCCTATCACCAATGGCTCATACATACATCCATCTCCCAACCAAGAGGGGATATACCAAATTTGACTCATCCACCCAACCAAGTGGGGATATTCCAATTGTTTATACATGACAAAAATACAATAAATATTACATCATCCATCCCATGCAAAGTGGGGATACACATTACATTATTTGTCCAATAGGACTCATTCAACTGTATGAGAAGACATATCACACCCTATACTTTTATATGACTTAAGCGACAAATGGTATAAATATCTGAAGCCATAGCTGGAATCAACAACCATAATGCCAGCAATGTAGAATGCATGTGAAGGCTAATGCTCCCCCTGAACATGTGCTACCTGTGCATTGTTAACAAGGCAAGGCATCTTTGTTAGTCAGATAAAAATTAATGAACAAGGCATATCAATAGACTATAATCAACATCAGACATAGCTCCCATATCGGAGTCTACCCCATTGTTTTTCTATCTGAAAAACATATACGCTCCTTCACCTATAGAAAATCATGTGTATATGCGACTACACTTCATGAAACATGCATATAATAACCTTTCTATGAAAAACTAGATTTTAACAGCAAGATGATGCAACAACTACTCCCAACTTTTGTCTGAGATATTCAAATCTTTCTCTGGTCAGTGGTTTAGTGAATATATCAGAAACCTGTTCTTTGGAGGGAACATACTCCAATTTGACCTTTTGTTCAAGCACTTGTTCATGTAGAAAATGGTACTTAATGGCTATGTGCTTGGTCTTAGAGTGCATGACTGGATTCTTTGAAATACTGATGGCACTTGTATTATCGCATAGAATGGAGATGGGTGGAGTAGATGTGATTTGAAGGTCTTGCAAAGTTTGCATCATCCAAAGTAGTTGTGTTCAGCAAGATGCAATAGCCACATATTCTGCTTCAGTTGTAGATAAAGCAATTGAACTTTGTTTCTTGCTAAACCAAGACACTAACCTGGAACCCATATAGAATGCACCACCACTAGTGCTTTTTCTATCATCAACACTTCCTGCCCAATCTGCATTTGTATATGCATGAAGAGTAAGGTTTGCATCTCTAGGATACCATAAACCATAGTCCTGAGTTCCTTGAAGATATCTTCAAATTATTTCAACTGCCTGAAGGTGTGATTCCTTTGTATTTTCTTGGAATCTTCCAACTATTCTAACTGCATGCATGATGTCAGGTTGGGTACCTGTTAGATAAAGCAGATTTCCAATCATGGATCTGTAAGTTGGTTGATGTACTACTGATGATTCATCATTTGAGCTGAGACTGCATCCTGTTATCATTGGGGTACATACAGGTTTAGAATCTTTCATTCCATACTTTTTCAAGATCTGTTTAAGATATTTGGTTTTTGAAAGAAAAAAACCATCCTTATTTTGTTGAACTTGTACACCAAGAAAATAGGTAAGTTCACCAAGCAAGGACATTTCAAATTTTTGCTACATTACTGAAACAAATTTCTGACTCATGGATTCTTCATTGCTACCAAAAATGATATCATCAACATAAACAATAATAATTAGCAATTTATCAGTTTCAATCTTTGTATATAGATTGCTATTTGCTGAACCTTTTGTAAAACCTTGTTGGTGTAGATATTTGTCAAGGTTGTAATACCAGGCCCTTGGAGCTTTTTTTGGACCATAGAGAGCCTTTTCGAGTCTGCATACAAGTTTTGCATCATTTCAAAGAATGAATCCTTCTGGTTGTTTATTATAAACTTCTTCTTCTAAATCTCCATTAAGGAAAGTTGATTTCACATCCATTTGGTATACTTTAAATTTATGAAAGCTATAAAGAGCAAGAATCATTCTTATGGCTTCAAGTCTAGCAACAGGTGCAAAAGTTTCTTCAAAATATATACATTCTTGTTGGGCATACTCTTTACAAACAAGTCTGACCTTGTTTCTAATGAATTCTCCATTTTCATTTAGATTGTTTTTGAATATCCATTTAGTTCCTATAATATTTTTGTCATGATTTCTAGGAACTAATTGCCAAGTATCATTATTTTCAATTTTCTGAAGTTCTTTATCCATGGCCTTGACCCAACATTCATCTGTGTATGCTTCATTTACATTTTGAGGTTCAGTGGAGGATAGTAATGGTAGATAGCTTGAGGTACCTGTAATAGTTCTTCTTGTCTGTACACCTACCTTTTTTTTCCCCTAAAATTTGAGTTTTTGGATGATTTTTTTTAATGTACTTGGATGAAGTTTTTTCTTCTACCATTATCTCTTCTTTTGGTGCTTCATTGGTTTCTTATTCAATATCATTTCAATTTGATGTGGGCAAATAATCCCCATCTTATTCATTGTCATAATATTATGTTATTATCTGTTTTGGATTTTTGCATGCTTCATCGACTACAATATCAATGCTTTCAACAATTTTTCCAAGTCTTTTATTATAACATTTATATCCTTTACTTCTGGAAGAATAACCAAGAAGAATACCTTCATCTGCTCTGGGTTCAAACTTACCAAGTTTTTCATCAATCATTTTCATATAACATTTGCTTCCAAAAACTTTAAAATATTTTACATTAGGAGTCTTACCATACCAAATTTCATGTGGAGTTTAAGTGCTATTTACCCAAACATTTGCTTTGTTGAGAATAGTTACAGCAGTGAATGTTGCTTCACCCTAAAAGGTTGCAAGAGTTCCAGGTTCATCTAGCATAGCTTGAGCCATTTATTGAATTGTTAGGTTCATTCTTTCTACCACACCATTTTTTAGAGGAGTCCTTGCAGTGGAGAATTGCCTTTTCATTCCATGTTGTTCACAAAAGTCAAAGAATTCATCCGATGTAAATTTCCCTCCTCAATTAGATCTGAGGAATTTTATTTTTTGGTCTCATTCATTTTCAACCAAACCTTTGAAGGCTTGGAATTTTTCAAATGCTTCATCTTTATGCTTTAGAAGACCTATCTAGCACATTCTGGAAAAATCATCAATGAAAAAAATAAAGTATTCTTCTCCATGAGGTGACTTTTTCCTTGATGGTCCACATAGATTAGTATGGACAAGTTCAAGAGGCTTACTAGCTGACCCTTCTTTCTCCATGAAGTGAACTCTGGTTTGATTATCAATTTGACATGGTTTGCATATTGTATTTTCTAGGATGCTGATATCTGGAATATCATGAATAGCCTTGAGTCTGCATGCTTTTCTTACTTGAGAAAAGCTTAGATGTCCCAATCTTCTATGCCACAACTAATTTTAATCATTTTTGCTTAGATAGCACTATTGTTGTCCTCCCTTGAGTATGTATAAGTTGTTTGGAGTTCTTGTACCTTTGATCATGGTCTCTCGTGTATCAAGCTCATGAACAACACATCCGTTTGATCAAAACACCATTTCATTTCCTTGATCACATGTTTGACTAACACTCAATAGGTTATGCTTTAAACCATCTACATACATAACATTTCCAGCTTTAACCTTTTCTTTCAAGAAAACAAAGTCTTACCTTTTATGGCAGCAGGATTGTCATTTCCAAATGAGACATTCTTTTCTTTTTCTAAGGCATTATATGAGTGAAGTTTTTCTTTGTCACCTGTCATGTGTTTTGAGAATCCACTGTTGATGTAACATTGATTTCGTGCCCTTCTACATACAAGGCTATACCACATATTTCTTTTTGAGATTCTTTCCTTCTCCATATCTTGGGATTTAATGGTGTTTTCTCCTTTTGAGATGTTTGCTGAAATTTTCTCCTGCATTCAGATTCTTCATGACCAAAGTTATAGATTGAGCATTCTATTTCATTTTCAAGAGGAGAAAAATTATTATAGGAACTTCTCTTGGTTCTTGTTACATTCCTTTGATTTTGTTGTTCTCTAGTCATTATGGTTTTATAAGCAACACATTGAGCAGCTTTGTGCCCAAAATTATGACATGAAAAACATTGCCCATTAAAGAAGTTCCCGCAACTATCGAATTTATTAACCCAGTGATTGTAGTTTCTATTTATATTCATCCTTGGATAAAATTAAGTATGATTTGCTTGAGGTTGGTTGTGGCTTCTATTCATCCTTGGATTAAATTAAGTATGATTTACCTGATGATCTGCTTTATGCCTTTGCTGATGATTGTCATATTGTTCCCTGGTCTTTTCCGCATCAAGATAGCTTTTGGTGGAGGTTGACAGCTTCTGTGATTGAGATGCTTCTTCAGTATATCCAAGACTTGTCTTCATTAGAGGAGAACACTAAACTTTGATAATTTCATTTAAATTTCTAAGATTGAGAGATTTCATTTTCTCAAGATCCTTTCTTAGACCAACAATTTCACATTCTAGTTTTTCATTGTGTTTTTCCCTTTCAACAAGTTGGTATGTCAAGGTATCTATAATCATATTCTTTTCTTCTAAATATATTTTGAGTTTATATATTTCTTCATGAAGGTATTCCTCTTCTAAAGAACCCCAAAAATCATTGCTATCATAAGCCATGAGAAGTCGATAATCTTGTCCAGTTTCATCTTCATCACTATTAGATAAACCATCGCTATCTTCATGAGTATAGTAACTCCTTTTATTCACAACTTGTTTTATATTACCTTTTGCATATTCATTTCCTTTTTCATATTTATCTTTATGAGGGCATCTGGAAACATAATGTCCGACTCTGCCACAAGCAAAGCATTTGAAAGGTATCTTACCTCTAAATCTTCCAGAACCCCGTTGAAGCTTCTTAACAAAGTTTACCTCATCTTCTTCTTCTTAAATATGTCCTGATTCATTGTGTTCTTCCTTTCCTTTTGCTAAAGCTTTAAATGCGGCTTCTCTCATATCTGATGGTCCTCCTTTTCTCATCTCGAAGGCAGTTAAGATTCCATGAAGTTGTGTCATAGTGATATTCTGCAGATCCTGTTTTTCTTCTATGAAAAACACTTTGGATTCAAATTTAGCACACAAGGATCTCAAAACCTTCTCAACTAAGGTAACTTCCTGAGAGTCTCCTTTGTAGCTCAGAACGATTTTGTCCCATATTTATTTGGCTAATTTGAGCTACATGACTTTGACAAACTCTAATTGTGATAGACTTCCTAATAAAGTATTGACAACTTTGGCATTGGTTTCATATTTATTTTTACCTGTTGCATTTGTAGTAATTGCTATTGGAAAAGTATATCCTCCTTCCACAATTTCCCATACATCTATTCCAAGCGATTGTAGATAGGTTGTGGTTCTTATTTTCCAATAAACAAAGTTACTCCCATCGAAGATTGGCAGTCTAATGGATCCCATGCTTTCTTGATTATTCATGTTGATGGATCTCCCTTCAAGCAATCAAGCTTCTTATGAAGGACCTGCTCTGATACCAATTGTTGGAAATAATACTGAGAGGGGGGTGAATCAATATTATTAGACCAATAATTTTATTTCCCAAATAGATTTATATATGCTACTTCAGTGAAGTGAACTAGTGTGTACACACAACTATGCTCCAACAAACCAGCATGTATGTAGAGAACTTGTGATTTAAACAATTTATCATGTGTTGAGTTTCAACCAATATATCAGAGATTTATTAGACAATGCAGTAAAACCAAAACAAAGCATCACACATAAGCAAGACACATGAACACCAAGATTTAAGATGGAAACCCAATGTGGGTAAAAACCACCTATTGTTGTTGTTTTTGTCTTCTTTTAATAATAAGAACATATGTTTACAATCTTATACTGGTGCAAACTCATACCAGTATGCGAGCTTTTAAATACATAAGGTTACAACCTTCTCTCATTCTCCAGCTTCTGCTGGAAGGGAGCTACAACCCCCTAGCTCTTATACTAGCCAATATGTTAATAGTATGTAGGTGCAAGCCTACAGAAAATTTCACCCTTCCACCAGGGACCATGTTTCATGAATTTTCAGACTAGATACTCCTGGATCACAACATCACAATCTAAAGGCCATGTTTCATCAAATTTTCATTCAGAACCAGCTATAACCTCAAAAATCATGCATTAGAATGTATATGCTACTTGGTTGCACCCAAACTGCATGTATACACTACTTCCATTAATTGAACTTGTGTATACCTTCAAAACTACTACAAACATAAACTTTTGAATCAAGTTTGTATGAACTATCAATATATTGAATATCCTTTTAGGTCCCTACACTACTAGTGTAACCCCTTATTATTATTAGTACAACCCCCTTGTTATATTGTTGTGCCCATGTAGTCCCTATATTGTTATTATTGTGCCCCTACATTATTATTGTTATGTCGACTCTAATTATATTATGAACCGTTAGACTCATATATATAGAAAGTAGGTCTTTTCATTTGTATCATCCAAGAATTGTTCATTTGTGTAATGTGAAGGAGGTTTCCCGCTCGAAGAGGCTGAATTCGAAGGCGTCGGTCTATCTTTTCTATCTTTTTGTGAGATGGTTTCATAACATTTGGTATTAGAGCTTTGGATTCTAGGGTTTCACTGCCTCAAATAGGCCATCATGTATTTTTTGTTATAACTTTTTTTCTGTGCCATTTTAGAAGCTAACAAAAAAACCCATTTGAGAAGAAACTCGCTGAACCTTCAGTCCAAATTGCAGATCTTATCTCACTTTATTTTCGGAGATATGATCTAAAGAAGTTAGGGTTTTTACAAGCTCCATAATTTCATCTAATTTTATTCATTGTAAGATAGCCAAGGAATTGAATTGCTTCCTATATCCAGCACCAGAGTGACAAGTGATGGTTGCAAGTGAAGGAACCATAAAGTGCTCTAGAAAGCGCCATAATATCAAGTGACCCGTGGGAGAATATGTATTGAATAGCCCAATGCTTTCCATTCCAATGGGTGGTGTTGATGTTTTACTAGGAGTCCAATGGCTACAATCTGGGTATGATAGCTTTTAATTTTCAAGAACCTTTCTTGAAATTGTATTGGAAAGGAAAGGAAGTTGAATTGATGAGTATCGAAGGGAAACCTAGAAGGATAATCAACTCTAATAGCATGACAAAACTTCTAAATAAAAAACAACGGGGCGTAATTACACAATTATATTCACTAGAGGATCCCACATCGAAATCATGTATTTCTCTAGATCTCCAAGATGTTTTGGAAAATCATTACAAGGTATTTGAGACTCCCAAAGGCCTCCCATCTATTTGTGATCATGATCATGCTATTCATTTGATTCCAGGAAGCGTTCCTCCAAACATCGAGCCTTATAGATATCCATATGCCCAAAGGAGTGGGAACTCATTCAAAAGTTGTAGAGGATCCCAATTCAAACAGTATTGCGAGAACTTGACAAGGAAGGAAAAATCATATTGGAACCTAAAGCAATCATAGAACCGAGAAATCAATAGCTACGAAATCGATAAATTTCAGAGTATCTCATCAAGTGGAAGAACTTACCCACTGAAGATTCCACATGGGAGGACAAGAATTTATACAAAAGCATCAAGAACTACTCAAGCGTTGAGGACAACGCTTTTTGAAGGAGAGGGGCATGTTCGGTCCCTATACTACTTGCATAACCCCTTATTGTTATTAGTACAATCCCCTTCTTATATTGTTATGCCCATGTAGTCCCTATATTGTTATTATTGTGCCCCATAAAATCCCACTATTGTTATTATTGTGCCCTTACATTATTATTGTTATGTCGGCTATATTATATTATAACCCCTTAGACTCTATATCTAGAAATGATTCCTTGTCATTTGTATCATCTAAGAATTGTTCATTTGCGTAATGTAAAGGACGTTGCCCCCTCGAAGAGGCTAATTTATAAGGTGTTCATCTATATATTCTATATTTTTGTGAGTTGGTTTCATAACATATCTACTGTCAACTTTCAGAGCTTTACACAGGTAGGGAAAAAGATCACTTCTTCTCACATATACAATCAATCAATCAAACGCCATCCTCCCTATGTATTCAGTTTTACATTTAGATCTAAGAAGACTTCATTGATAGACATCAGTAAAACAAAAGAATTTGATCAGATAGTTCAATCAGATCTGAAAAAGAAGCTTTTCTTTTGTATACGCTACTTGAAAGAACTGAACCTACGTGTATACACTCTTTGGCCAAGATGAACCTGCGTACAGATCTACAAATATTGACTTAGAACTTTGGTGCAATTCCAAATTTCAGAAAAACCCAGATCTTTATAGATAACAAATAAAAAATAAGCGCAAAACATCAGATCTAGTCTCAACCAGTATCAGATCATCAAAGAATAAGTTATTTCATGTCTCATTATCCTAATCCAATATTGAACTCAAGGTGCACATGAATATTTCAGATCCAGTCCCAGACATAACCCTACAACATAAAATATTCTTCATATAGAGGTATTCCTTAGAATATTATTGCTTGCACACATTGGCCTAATGATCTTGTACTCCTTATATACGCTTAGGCCTTTCTCAATACCTTGGATCAAAACCACTTAGGATCAATACCTTAGAACAAATACCTAGGGTCAATACCTTGGACCAAATACCTCAGACCAAATGCCTTGGACCAAAATACCTTGGATCAAATACCTTGGACAAAAAACTTGGTTTTCCAACATGTACGTTCTTTTCCTTCTATGAAAGTGCGTGTATACATAATATGCTACTTTTGTTCTGTTAACCAGCGTGTATATGCCCCTTGGACAAAGTGAACCAGCGTATACCTCTCTTTCTTCATTCTTTGGAGTATGATCTATAATCCTTTGTTGTTGACCTGTTGCACTGTGAACTGTCATCTGAGTGAGTTGCCATCAAGGACGACGCCTGTATCATAAAGCCAATAAGATAAAAAACAAAGGTATGTGATCCAAAAAAGTTTTAGGGAATTACATATGCATGTGAATTTGTGAAGGAATTTGAGTTGCAGGTGCCTAAACAACTCATATTGATAGCCTTAGATGTAGCTCTGATAGTGACTCCTCCGTGGTGTTGGGTTGCACATAAAGAAAAGATGGAAAATTGACAAACGTGTACAAATTTTCTACAAATAAGGTTCAAACTAAAGATGGAGAATGAGGGATCTAAACATATAGGCTTGACTTGTCCAACCACTCATCTTAAAGTTTATATCATAGTATGTACTAAAAAGAAGGTTCTTAGATAAGAGAATTTTTATATGACATTTAGAAAATAGATCGTGCACATAACCCAGAAAGCGAATGTCACAGAACTATGAAAAGTTGCCTAATTTACAAAATACTATCAAGCACTCACATTATGGAAAAAGAGGGAAGGAAGAAAAAGAAATAAGTGATGGAAAATGTTATTACTAATTAAATTTGTAAACCTACTTCATTAATTGCATATTAGATGCACTTTAATGTCAAAGTCCTTATGGATTGGCGGATTTGGAAGGAGTGGTCGTTGATAGGACATTCACCTAACTTAGTCTTCACACCAAGGACAAATCCGCTTAGAGGAGTAAATTTGAAGGGATATTCAATCATGTTTGAAAGAGTTGGTGTCTTGACAACAATGAAACCACATTGTATGGTAGGAAAGTATAAAATTTTCAAACATAGTTAGAGGGGCTCAATTTGTCTAAGGAATTTATGGAGAAGTGATAGGGTTTAGAATATAACAAATAAAACTTGTAGAGCTAAAGGGAAACACATAGAAAATAAGATGATAGCCACCAGAGGAGATTCCTTTGCACCCGAAAGGAAATCTGGGACTAAGGCACCAAGGGTGACTCTAGCCCCAACACAATAGAAGCATATGAGCAAACATTAACAAAAAGATAGACTAAGTCAACAATAGGGTAGTGTTCAATAGCATACGTTCCACCAAGAAAGTCCATCATGACACCGATTCACCTCAAGAAGGATAAAAGTTTCAGATGGTGACATCATTCATCCCATTACTAGTCATTATAAAGGGGAGCATGGTTAGATAATTGGAGAATTTGAAGTACTTCGACCATGATATAACAAATACAAATAAATTTGTTGATCCAGGATATTTTCTTCAGTGATGATAAACATAATTACTTAATGAGCATGAAAATACCATAAATGCAACATCCGTGAAGAATCAATACAAAAATAAGGCAACATAGATAATTCACCAATATTTTTTAATGGATTTCACTCACAATGTGTGAGCTATGTCTCCAGACCAAGATTCAAAGTTTAAAGGCATTTATATTATCTCAACAAAATAATGGCAAATACATGGAAATACCTCACATCTTGGGATGACTCGAAAATTTGATGCTCATATCCCAATTCTTATTGTACCAATGGATTCCTTGTGGAATTTCTAGATTATCACCTCCTCTTCAAATTTCATGCCATAACAGATCAAATTATACTTGCAATATTCCCTTAGAATATCCCTTGGATACACCTAAAATATGCTATAGAATATTCCACCTCAATTTCTATGCCTTCATGGGAACGGGTCCCCTCTCGTACTACGTGTTGAGTCTCTATAGGCCCTATGTTCTATTGTGGTCAAATGAGCATGGGTTAAATAAAATACCATGGTGGAATTTACCATGCAGTCTATTGGCATGACATATTAAAATGGAAGATATCAAAATATCATGCATAGTTATAACCATATATTAAATATGGTTTGGTTCAATTATAACCATATGTTATACCATATGCACATTGGTTTGGTAATATATATACGATATTCCATTGTAACCAAACCTCCATCTATGGTCACTATAACCATATGTGGAAAACCAAATGAAACTCATTAAATGATGCACCATTCAAGACCCACATGCTTTTTTGGTTATGTCTTTGTAGCTGTGTATGTTTGTGCGGAGTCTATTGATCAATAGGGAAGTCGTAGTGTCAATCCTATTGGCTACTTGTTGATGCCCCGGAAATCGTTGTATCAACATTGGGGGATAACCACCCGGTCCGGACCTTAATACAACTCCTTTTCCATTTGGGATGGTGGCTCCGACTAGATATAATGTGACCAGTTTCCAAATAATGAATAAAAGGGGTGGATGAGCGATTGGTTATCTAATCTAATGATAGGTGAATAACTTAATCTATCAACAAAATAAAAGAAACTAATACTAATCCCGGGAACAATTATTCTTTGGAAATGCAGCATTTGATGATATTTGTATATTGACAGGCATATAGATGACTCTATCAAATAAACATAGATATTTATTCATTCACAAATTACTTTATTTAAATAGTTAAACAAAGTGATTAACACAAGATTGTTGCACTTATCATTTATATCATCGATACATACATGATTAGAAGAAAAGCACACTGTACACATCCAATAGTGGAATGAATAAAGAATGTTGTTAAAACACATGTATATATTCGATAATAGCAAGAGCGATCAAATGACAATTCATATAAAAAGAATGAGTTCAGACATAGATAGTAGTACCATATGAGCTGCTAATCAATCCCAATATCAATCGCTATTTGAAATTCTTCCTTCAACGCAGAAATACTTTCAAACAAAGACAGTAGTGCACATTTGCATAAAAGCTTTTTTGTCAAAAATCAAAATGATTGGTCCAATTTTATAAAAGAATATCCCTGAAGTACAATAGTGCAACTTCAGGGTTTAAGTCATATACAAAACTTTACGACCCTTTCTAAATACATGAAAGGGTCTATAAATACTAAACTAAGCTAAATATCTATGAAACTAAAATCCTACTTAATTGGTATCAATTGATGATAACTGTCTCCTTTGCAACGATCTGGCAGTTGGTGGTACAAATCATCATTCAGGTTGTTTGCCTTTAAACCTTAGCTGACTTATCGCAAGCATTGGCTCCACTTCGGGTGGTCTGTTGAGGCGAGAACTAAGTTGGGCGGAATAGGTGGCATCCTGAATATCGGGAATGATATACCCGATTGAATCTGTAAGGCATTTGAGGACATCTCTCTCGCTGTGCGGTTTGACTAAAAAGAACCAATAGGAATCCCATGTCAAACTGTTAATTCCTGTGATTAACCTTCCATTTTTCTCTAGCTCCAGGTAACATGACTGCTCCAATATTTTCGCTGTTGTTAATTTGCCTGGAGTACATTGAGAAATCATGTTAGACAAGTAAAGGGTATTATTAACCAATTCAACCAAATTACTAGTGGTTGTCTTGCATCTTGAAATTGATCTTTCTGCCTTCATTAACTGAGACTGCCATTCTGTAAATAATATCTCTTTATGCGATTCTAAAATCCTTGGTAAATTAGTCGCCTGTCCCTGATCGATATCTTGCCATTCAAGAAAATTGGTCAATGTTTCTTCAGCTTGATCCAAGTTTGTTCTAGCCTTTTCCGCTTTCTCACTTATTGATGTCGTTAAATCGCATAATGGTTCCGCTTGGGTGATTTGTTGACATAAAAGCTTTATCTGATTTATCAATCCCTTGTTTATCTGTAATGCCTCTACTTTGAATTCATTTATCTGTGGAAGCTTCTTTGTTTGATCTAGCTGGGCTGATAACTGAGCAATCTGCTCATCTTTTGACTTCAACACTTGTTCATTTGATGTTTTTAGTTGCGCCAATGCCTCAGATAGTTGCTTCTGCTTTTGGACTGCACTGTCATCAATCCTCTGTTTCTCTTCCTGCAATTGTTTAGTCAATTGATTATTTTTTGTTGTTGTACTACCAATTTTTGTTCTGCCTGCTCCGCCTTTTGTTGTCCTTCTGATAGTTGCGCTTGTAGAGAAAAGATCTCCTGGTCTTTTGTCTTCAATAAACTGCTCACCTTTGATGCCTTATCTATTGTCACCGCCGAATAGGCTCCAGCATATTGTGATAGTTTTGTTAAATCATCAGAGGGGTCAAATTCCTCTTTCCAAAGCACATTGCCCGTCATTGTTTGTTTTGGGAATAAGGAGGGTTGATCAGTCCTTCTCCTCTTCCTCTGTCGTTTCACCACAGCTTTATGTCTTGGGCTATAGAAGACATCTAAGGGAAGAATCTCTTCAATCTGCAAAATAACCTGGTCGGAAGGATCCTTTGGGATTATCTCTACTTCTTTTGACTTGGGTAGGTCGTTGGTTTCACCTAAAACATGCTTTGAAGTCGCCTCCTGTGTATTGACCTCTTTTGATGTCTCGTCATCTTTAGAGCATTCAAGATTGCCAATAATTGAATTGAATTGCTGCCATTCCTGGAGCAATTTCGGATCAATTTGAGTATTTTCATTCACATTTATGCTGCTCTGTTCCTGCTCTTTCGCCTGGGTCTCCTCTTGTTTTTTCTCATGCACTTCTTCCTGTTGCTTTGATGTTGTCGCTAACAGATCTAGAGGCAGAGTTTGCAACCTCTGTTCTCTAAGTCTGTTGAATTCAACTAATCCTTCATCTTTGTATTCATTTATAGCCAACGATCTAACTTGGTACATTGACTCGGCCGATGAGAACAAGTCCTCGAACCTATCTTCTTTATGCTCGAACTTGGTCAATTTGGCCTATTCAAGTGCATTATAGGCGACTTTGCGTGGATCAAATCGCCTAGTAGGGAGAGTTGCCAGAGTTAATGACTTTATTTTTTCAACTTCTTTCTCTGCATGTTTGAAATCATGTAGAGTGTAGATACCACATCTCAAGGGAAAAGAGGGCCAGACCTGCTTCTTATTCTTCTTTAGAGTTTGTGTAACTCCATCGGAGATAATCTGATAGGCTATTTCCCTAGCCAGCAATTTATCAGGTATGTACAAAGGAAGAACGTGAGGTTTGGCTTGACTGCCAAAAATTCTGATATAAGTGAAGTTTTCCTCCCCGAACCAACTTCCTATTGATGTTAAATCAATCCTTGCTTGGTAGGAAATCTTAGGGGCAGGGTTATTAAAGATAGAATGATGAATGGGCAACATAAAGCCGTTGCAGATTTGGTATAACTGGTGCTTGTAGTTGGTTTTCCACAACTTCTGATGGTATATGTGAATGGGTGTGGGGTCTTGCGATGTCCACCTCCATCCGAGCACAGGGAATTCAGATTTAAAACACATGATGTCTAGCATATAAGCGCTATAGTAGAATGGGGGAACAAGCCTTTCAGTGACGCGGGATTTGGTTCTAAAATCAAGAACTGCGGTTGCTAACTTATCAGACAGTATAGTTGCCAAATCCATTATTTCACCATTACATGCCGCTTCCATCAAGGGAACCATTTCTATAGTAAAATTAACGGAATCATGTAACCCCCACAACCTACACATCATTATCCCAGCATAGCAATAAGGAGAGCATAGAGAATCAACCAAGTACTTACCCGAAGATTCATGCTTGTGTTTTGCCAGATTTTGCCTCCATTCTCGAATGGGTTCGGATTCAGTCTCGTTCTCATCTCGGAATTTCTCCATAAATGTTGCGTTGTACTTCTTCTCTGGCACAGGTAAATGATACATTTGCCTCAAATCCTCAGCTTGACAGGAACCGAATATTCTCCCATCTCTGGTGGTGAAGGTTCTGTCTGTGATTGGGATTTCCTGAATTGCCCATCTCACTACATCCGTATATGGGAGAATTTGTTCGCGAGCTGCTATCCGATGAAGGAAAGAGTTGGCTAAGTCCTTTAGATTAGCATCAGATTTCCGAGTGCTATCTGCTGAGGCTTGTATTACTGTCATCATTGGTCCTTCGGCTTCAGTCAAATTATAGGTACCTTGCCAAGTAGTTTTGGCGAGTCCTAGGCATGTAGTATCCGATATCAATCCTTTCTTTTTAGTTCCTGGATCAATGATGAGTTGCCCTGTGGCCGGCGAAGCGGAAGCGATTGCAGTTTTCTTAGACTTCTTCCCCATTCTCCTTGAATTCGTTACTTCGGATGAGTTCTGCACGGGAGTGATAATGAACGTAATACAGAAAATTGATAGCGCAAATCGAATATGAGTCAGATATATATCGATAAATGCATGGTAAATGATCAACTTAAGGTGGCCTCGGATACAATTTGTGAAAATATTTTAGGCTTACTATTTCATTAAATGGCCGTTAAGACCTGTCAATCCTTTAAATGCCCATCATTTCGATTATTGGCTGAATGATTTGTTTGAAGCGTGCCTTGGATGTTTTGGCGGTTGAGCGCAGATGAATGACTATTCGGAAGAGAAGGCTTTTAATACGAATTGATTGTAATAACCCTGCTTAAAGATTTTCTTCGAAATTCGTGCTTTTGGCTTTATCGCAATCAGGCATCAGGGAAATCTTAAATCGTTACATTGGCTCCATTTGGAATCCCCGATCGCCGATAGCGATATCGCATCGCGTCGGGAGTATTGACTGGGGCACTTTAAAAGCATGCATGGTTGATCGTCGATTGCCGATAGCGATATCGCATCGCATCGGAGCGAAAAGGAGTTTTATTGCATCAACTTATTATTGTAGATACCTGACAGCCTATTTTGCATCAGAGAAAACCAATGGGTCTTTAAGTTGTGCTTCCTTTTTCATTGCGATATGCGATCTTGTGAACGCTTTATCGTAATGATAAAAGATTAATCATTTATATATAAAACCTTTGATAGCTTTATCAAAAAGGTTTAGTAATATTTTTATTTTGTTTTCGGACGTTTTTGAGTAAGACTAAGTTGATACCAATTAAAATTGAAAAGGGAGCCATTTCACATTATAGTTTTGAAATAATAATGATATGAAATGGGGGGTTGTTGTAGAGCACAGCAATTGACGATTCGCTAGGAGAAACAGTTATCTCTTAAAAGTATGGAAATACTAAAACTTTTTTAAAATAGAAATTTCATCAAAGCGGAAAATTCTAATATAACTAGGTATACTTGCATTCCAAATAAAATGAAACTATCTTTGCTAATTCCCTCTCTTGTTTAAAATTAGATACATTCTAAATTTTAAATTGGCCTCTATTGGTTGATAATGATAAAACAGAAAACCTTTCCAAATCAGCTTTTGGAATTAACTCCTTTGTCATAGGTAGAGCCTCTGCTGCCATCAAACGTTCATAGTTTCGACAGGGATACCTTTTAACCATGTTATTGTCCACTATCCCATTCATCTCAGAGTATGATTA
>APFE031652974.1:2425-32837 GCA_000404065.3 Pinus taeda
AGAAGAGGAAGAGGACATGTTCCGTGTTCCATATGCAAGTGCAATCAGTATCTTGATGTATGCAATGGTCTGTACTAGACCAGCCGTTGCACATGCAGTGGGAGTATTGAGTAGGTTTATGTCAAAACCAGGGAAGGAGCACTGGACAACAGTGAGCGGGTTTTCAGGTATTTGCGTGGCACTAGTGATTATGGTTTGTGCTACCAAGGAAGACCAGGATTGGACAGAGTGTTGGATATCCGTGGCTTTGTTGATGCAGACTGGGCTGGAGATCTGGATCAGAGAAGATCTACAAGTGGGTATGTGTTGAACCTATTTGGAGGTGCAGTCAGTTGGATGAGTAAGAAACAATCTGTAGTGGCACTATCAACTACAGAGGCAGAATACATGGCAGCCACTCATGCAAGCAAGGAAGCAGTTTGGTTTGCAGAGATTGTGTTCAAGTATGGGGTTATTACAGGGAGCTATAAGGATAGACTGTGACAGCCAAAGTGCAATTTTCTTGGAAAAGAACCCTACTTATCATTCAAAGACAAAGCATATTGATGTTCAGTATCTCTTTGTGAGGCATATGATAGAAGATAAAAAGGTGTTGCTGGTAAAGGTGGACACTTTGAAGAATACTGTATATGCATTGACAAAATTTGTGAGCTCTGAGAAGTTCTCTTGGTGTAGAGAAACAATGGGCGTTTTAGGGTTGGAAAAATGGCTAAGCTCTCCTGTGGAAATAAAACAACAAGTGGGAGATTGTTGGGTTGTGTTATATTCTTTCCATGACTAACCTACGTAGTGAACCCGGGGGTTAGAGGTAGGGCGGAGCCCACCCTTTGTTGCACCGATTGCGTAGCGGGGGGCAGTAGCCCCCCTCTACGGGGTTCGGGGCAGCGCCTCGAGAAATTTTTTTTTGGACCCTATATTAGGTTGGCCGAACCTACCTATGGTTTTCGGTCCATGGTATTGGATGCTTCGGCATGTATAAATATGTATTGTAACATTGAAAGGAATATAATGAAAAATCAAGCTGGTATTCTCGGTTTTGAGATCCAGTGGGAAATCTCTGTGTATATGTGTTTTATGTGTTATGCTCTCGCATTTTATTTTTCCTGTGATTTAGAATTCGTATGCAGGTAATTTTTGTTCGGGGTTAAAACCTACAATCTAGGGAATTCTCATGGAAGGAATTCCCTATTCAGGCAAACCATACAACAGTACTGGGTAATGAAGAATTTGGTGGCATGGGCCATGACCCTGCATCAAGAGCAAACGGAGGGTGACGAAGCAGAGGCGCAGGAGAAAAAGAAGCAAAAGGACCCAGTCAGGGCATAATTACTCAGGGAGATAGTGACAATTTAGATACAGACCTATAGAAATAATCTGGCCCTTGGAAGAATTGAATAGACTCTAAAATATCGAAAATGGAGAATCGAGCAGAGGATTGAGATGCTAGGCTCTAGTGCCAAGGCACCAGCCCTAGTAATATCCTCAGATGAGGATTGACACAGTGGTCCAGTTTGAATTCAAAAAAAATTCTTTTGATGAAATGCACTTGATTAATTCTCTTTCTAGAAAGAGTAGTATAGATAGTCAAAACAATGATGCTAGATGGATAGCAATAAGCCTCTTTAAATTTTGGACAGGGTTTAATGCTCATAGGTGGTTATCTTGTTTCCTTTGGGCAGGTAAGCCACCTGGAGAAAATGGAAGTTAAAGATTTTGAAAAATTAATATAAACAGAGGAAGTACTGCCGATTTTACAAAAAAAAATTTTTACAAAATAGTTACAATTTACTGTCATACTTAATGAATAGTTGTATAACAAGTTTTGCATTATTCAAATTCCGTGAAAAGAAAAAAATCTTGGCGGTTTTGTGCTATTTTTAGATGAGCCAACTCCCTGTTGTCTTATTTTTCTATTACTAATTGATTAATATCTGACTAATGACCTTACTTTAAAATTTGCAAGGAATGGAAACCTCGGGAATTCCAACCCTTGCTTCTACCTTTCAACGTCCATCCTACACAAACAATGTGTTTACACAAATGCAACAACACTTGAATATGTTGTATTTTTCCTTGGACTTTTCCTAATTACTTTAGGAACTAGATTCATTAAGTACTATGTGTCTTCTATTGGCTCTTGTTTAGTTCATTCATATTATAAAATGCTCAAGGGCCTTCCTTGAAGCCATGCCAATATGTATAGATAATTATTATGGTGACACTATCACAAATTGCCACTTTTCTGTTTTATTGTACTTATTTATGTCATTTAGGTGATTGTATTTTGGAATTGAAGGGAGCACATTAGTACTAAACTAAAATGTTATGTTTCCTCTTGAGTGATAAGTATGAAGCTCTTTATAACCATGTGTTTTTTATTGTTTTATTTTTCCACACATATGAACTATTATGAAAATGGTATTTTCAGTTGTTTCTTGGTTTTACCTAATACATACACTATTAGGGTACAAGGTATGTTTTGGATCATATAGGCTGAACAATGAAGTACTCGAACATTTATGTTGTTCATTTCCACCATTTATTTATTTCTTTTATTGTTGTATTGAAAATTAAATATAACTGTAAGTACCTTTAAAACTTTTTCATTTGGACTAAATGTTGACCCTGCTCTTGCCATGCCATTTATATAGAACATTGTTGAGGAGATCATTATATTGAATTTTTGGGACCTTTGTTACATTGTATGATATTATGGTGTGCATTCAAAACCCGCTAGTAATCTGCAAGTTCTATTTGGGAGTTTTGAAGTAATACGTGATGGCATTCAATGTTTATGATGAAACCTACAAGTTCTATTCAAAGGGCATGAAAAGTAAATGACTTGCACTTTTGATGCATGGACAATTGATGTTTGAAGAATATGGGTTTGTAGAAACACTTGTTTCCTTGGAAGTATTAATTCTCTTCGTTAAAATGAGAGCATTAAAATGACCCAGGTTACATATTTAACATTCCCTTTTATTTCAAAACAATATTTTGTTCACATATTTAACTATAGTCTGAATAGAAAATTGTGAGGAGATTATTGGTTTGTTTAATAATAGCACAAAAATCAAGTTATGAATACCATGTATGTCAATGATTTCTAACCTTTCATCATGCAATTTTGAGATGTTGCATGAAACCTGAAAGTTATTCAATAATGATAACAACTAATATGAAAGAGGTTTGGCTTCGGATTACAAATTTGAGAGGTGAAAAATAACATAGAAAATGTTACATTGACCCTTTTGTTCAGTCTTATTCTAATTCTTTTACTAGAGTCTCATTGAGGTATAAATTTTAATTTTCAATTTTTTAATTTTATTTTGGACCAACAGGGCAATTTCCTAAGGGGTGGGGTTAGCCCTCTTCTCAAGGCATGCGAGCATGAGATAAATACTATTCACTCTATCTCTCATAAGCTTGAATCATATTTTTATTTCAAGAGAAGGTGATTTCAAGCATGTCTAAAGTCACAGAGTGAGATTGATGTCTTTTCGTAAGTGGTATGGACAAACCTTCAAAGTCGTGGTGATGAAGCATGTTATTTTGATAATCATATAGTTATTTTCGAACTCAACCCTTTCAACTTCAATTGGTTTTAATTCTCAATTAATATTGGGGCTCTTATTTCTAGCAACATTATTTTATGGGTCGACGACAATGTTGGGTGGGGATGGGGGTCTACTGTTCCTACCATTTTTATGGAATTAGCCATAATAATTTTCTTTTCTTCGAAATCATGACATAGACTCCATAAAAATAGAGGCAGACCCCTCACATGGTTATGCAAAGTAATAGTTGCATCATTGTGTAAATTGGAAAAGGAATTCCCCCAGGATAGTTTAATGTTCTATAACGTACAAGACAAACATTATGTTATTCAAGGAAGTTGAAAGGTTGAGCATACATATGATCCCAAGTACTTATATTATTGTTTTTTTAACTTTGAGTGTTGGTTTTATATGATTATTTTATTTACCAAAATAATTGCATTGAAATGAGAAATGTGTATGAGAAAGTTTCAAGAGTCTAGAACTAGAAGTTGACATAATTGTTTTATATATATGTCCCATTAATATATTAGGAGCTTTCTTAAAATGGTTACAGTTGTCTTGACAAACTAGCTATAATAACAAATCATGATAATCATGACACTATATTTTCGAATCCTTGGAAACTATGTATTGTGACCCAAGTGGAGGAGTTGAATATTTTGGTTCGTATGTTTCCCATATGGGTGAGTGGCATTGTATTCTCTATTGTTTATGCTCAAGTATCAACAATGTTTGTTGAATAGGGAAAGGCCATGAAAAAGAGCATTGGTTCCTTCGAAATTCTTGCAACATCATTGTCTATATTTGATATACTGAGTATCATGGTATGGGTTCCAGTTTATGATCTCTTAATTGTGAATATTGCTTACAAGTACATTGGAAAAGAGGGGGTTTATTGAGCTACAATGCATGGGTATTTATTTGGAAATATCAATAATCTTTATGGAAACAGTTGCCTTGGTTGAAATCAAGTGTTCTGATATTGTCAAAAATATCAATTTGGTCCATGATATAGTTACACCAGTTCTCATGACTATTTTTTGGAAAATTCCCCTGTATTTCTTAGTTGGTGCCTCAAAAGTTTTTTTCTTTATAGGGCAATTGGATTTTTTCTATGACCAGTCTCTTGATGTAATGTGCAACTTGTGCAATGCACTTTCTCTTCTTATAATAGCATTACGAATCTATTTGAGCACCTTAACTGTTACCATTGTCACTTTTGTCACTGCTAAAGGAGGAAAATAGGGATGTATACTTGAAAATATCAATGAATGCCATCTATCCTACTACTTTTAGAGTTTAGCTTCCCCAATCTTTTTGAAATTGTTTGTATACATCACTTTTGTACACAGATACTAGTGCAAGAAGCCAAACAATGAGTAAATTCCAAATTGCATGGGATGCATTACAATTATTCGTATGTAATTTATCTTTGCTGGGGTGATTATATAATTTTATTTAACATTATATTTACTTGTAAAATGTTTATTTGATTTTAATTCACCGTTTATCAATGTTACATTGTTAGATGTATTAGAGATAATACTAGTTTTTCATTAATAATGATCATGGAATTTTCATATATCTTTACTACCAAGTTTTGTTTTCAAATTGAAACAGAAACATGAACTTCACTTGGAAACATTACAATAAATTGGAGAATGGCCTAGAGGTTATGCAAGCTTTCTAGTGCTTAGTTATATTGTGGTAAATGTTTCTATTATGCTTTGATATTATGCCCAAATAGTATGACTTGTACACTTTTCATCAATGATTATTTGTTCTTGAATTTTTTTGGATGTTTTGTAGTTAGACTCAATTCTCAAAGATATTGAGGTTCTATAAAACTTTACTCATCATCATACACCTCTTTGATTATTTGTAACCTGTATGAGCCTTACAAATCAACCATGCAAAATTTATGTTGTAATTTTTTTTTCTTGTGCAAAAATCTAGTCAATATGATACAGATGCCTAATTTGACCAGAATGACACCAAATTTACCTAATAGATTTAAGTTCTCTTACTCTTATCTGCAAAATACTTTCCTCCCTCTTCACCGCAATATGAAAACTAAAAATTAATCCTAGAATGTTCTAATCATGATAATTCAAGCTGTAGAACTTCATACAACCTTGAAATATTACACAAAACAATGTACAAACTAGTGGCTTCAACATTCCCCCAAGTCCTCCTATCAACGTTACTTTCCACCTCTTGCTGAAATTGCTAGTTGTATTGTGTAGTTGTATTTTCTTTGAGGTTCTTTCCTTCATGCCCATTTTATATTTGAAGTACGTGTGGGAGGATAATTACCACTGAGAGGTAGAGAGTGCTTTCCTTGTATGCATGCAATTGCATCTTTGTGTACTCATGCTTGGTGTGGATTTGGAAGTGTTTGAATGCCCCTTGGATATTTTTTTGGTGTAACAAATATTAGCCGAACTTTTTTCTTACAATTTTAACATATGTTTAGTGCTCATTTTTCAGGATAACTAAAGTTGTTGATTGTTGTATTTTGACATATTGAATTAATTAAAAATGATAAGCTCTCACAATTAGTTTTCTAGACCCCATAGCCAATGGAATTCAAGCATGTAGCTCATTATTCATAATTGTATCATATATGCTCACTGTTTTTTACATTTTTTCATGGATATTAGCCTCTTAGCGGCATATTTTTATGTTGCCGCAACATATTTACATGATTCAAAAGGTGAGAAATCAATGTTTGGTGAAATTTCATATTTTAGGTTTGATAATTATAAGTCATTATAGGATATAAATGTATTAAAAGTTTCACTTCTAATTATCATTCAACTGAACATATTGAATATCTTATACATAACTATATTTTACACCACCCACTTTTCATAAATTCCATAACCATTGGGTAGGGACTTGAAGCTTTCATGCTATTTTATTTGTTTAGTAAAATATTTGTTAAGACTCTACAGATTTTTATAGTTGATTGAAAGTTGTAAAATTTACAATTTATAAAGTTTCAACGTATAATTATTTAAAGTCTAATTCTTGAAAGTGTGTTAGCTCAATGGAAGAGCACTTTCTTTACAAGCAGGAGGTTGGTGGTTCAATTCTGTCATGCCCTGATATTGATAATGGAATGACGATGATTTACTTTTTGTGATGGAGGCTCTTTTCAGCATCACCAATGACCATATGGTGACATTCTTCCACCCTCACCAAAATATGAAATGGTGATGGTCAACAAATGCCACCATATATATGCATCAATAGTCATATCCATGAAATGTGCGTGACCATAAATCACTATTGTTCATATGAAATGGTGACGGTAACTATATGCCATTCTAAATGATTATTGGTGACAAACATTGAATTTCACCATAACACATTTACTTTTAGCGATACCACATTTGGTGACATTCCGATTTTGGTGACAAAGGCTCTTTTGGCCATCACTAATGAGCTTATGGTGACATTTTTCAACCCTCGTCAATGTTCTTTTTTCTTGTGCTATGATTGTGTGTGTGTGTGTGTGTGTGTGTATATATATATATATATATGTATATATATATATATATATATATATATATATATGTTAAAAAAATGAAAATATATGAAAAGTTAAAAAAAATGTGGCTACTCAAAATTAATTACTAAATTAAATATTAATAATAAAAATTTAGAAATGGATTGTACTACCTTACAAATCCTCCATACCTATTCTTATTTTAAATATTTTAAACATACATTAAATATTTTAAATAAAATGAATAAGATATTTTCTTATCCTCAAAGCAACCAACATCCACTATAATTTTAATAAATGTGTGGAGATACACAAGAAATATTCTTTACCAAACTATGTAAATGCATTTAATGCTATCGAGAAACCGAATGGTAAAAACAAGTTCTAGTGTGATAATTGTGATCATTTCTAAAAAGCAGAAAAGGGATTGAAGATACACAATGTTTTTGAGCTATAGAAGTTTTGGATATTTTGGCAGGAATTTGAAGAAACAAGTTTTGGCCAAATCCAAATATTTTCTTATTTGAAAAATTCCTCTTTGATTTTGTAAAATATTTAATCATAAAAAACCCTTGACACATTAAGATTATGGAGTGTTCACACCTCAATCTTCTAAATTCAATTTTTTTTCTTTTGGATTCTGACATAAAGTAAGTGAGTAGAAGCTTTGAAATTGCTCATAAGTAGATTTTTCATTTGACAAGGATTTAGAGGATAAAAATGGAAATGAGAATGGAATCAAAAATAGAATTGGAGTGAACTGAAAGTAACCAAGAAACCTAGTACATAAGGGTGAGGGAGAGATATTAATTCTCTCAACACCCCCTCCTAATCTCAACAACTAAAATTCTTGCCACTTACAATGCCCAAGTGCTTTGTCTAGAATTTAAATGTGGGTTTTCCCTATGATTATGTAAAATTGTTTGAAATTTGATCTTGTGATCCATAGAAATCAAGAAATATGTCTCCACTATTTGCAATATATTGAATGAAGTGAAAGTGTGTGTCAATATGTTTTCTCTTTTTATGAAACAAATGATTTTTATGTAAGGAAATGGTAGAGGTTTTATCACAACAAATAGGAGTTGGGTCCTTTTGAACATGTGAAAGTTCATTCAATAACATTGTTAGCCTTACAACTTGACATGTTGTGGAAGTTGTAGCTACATACTCTATCTCTCCTGAACATATTAAAGCAATGAGTTGCTTCTTTGACACACATGAGATCAAATATGTTTCAAAGTGAAAATCATATGCTCGTGTGATTTTTTTATCATCTAAGCTACATGAATAGTTGTTATTTATGTAGGTTGAAAGTGAGTAATCTTCAGAAATATTGTAAAATAAGCCATATTTTAGTGTCCCTACAAAAGGAATTAAGATTATTTTTGCAACTTTCATTTAGGATTCCTTGGGTGATTCCATAAAGCTAGAAAAAAAATTATAAAATATTTGATGAGATGCACTTGGAATAAGTCACCTAAAAAAATTGTATCAGTATTTTCAGAATGGGCCAAAAAACTATGTTTTATTTCCTATTAGCATTTGTCAACTTGGTATAATAATGTTGCACCTATCAAATATGCTTCATCAATAAGCATCACAGAAATTTGTTCACAATATTTTGTCAATGTTTATAACATTTCACCTTTAAGTGAGATAAATTCTAATTTGATAAGGGAAAATGAAATCTAGAATGTAATTCCGTACGAACTACATTGAATAGTTCCTTCCCTACACATGATATCATGGTTCCTTTTAGCTAAGTAGGTTCATATTCCAATATGTTTTTGTACTTACAAAATGGAGATTAGAATAGTGCTATTATAGTAAATGTGTTTCCAACGTTAGCACCACCTATTACAAATATCTACAATGATTGATTTAGATATATATAATTTCTTTTTGTCAATATTTCCTTCACTATTTTTCTTTTATCTCTATTGAAAATTCTCATGATTTCATAGTTTTTCTGCTTATAATATATGTGGTCATTTTATGAATTACTAATGTCTTTAAACTATTGATTTTGCATTGTTATGAAAAATTTATGCTTTCGAATAGAAGTATCTTCCCTAGACCTAGTGGCCTAGTCTAGAACAACCAAAATAAAATACCATAAAGTCCTCTTTAGAGAAATTGGAGAATGGAAATATACTTACTTATGATTCGTCGCAAGATCTTTTCTCGAGTTGCCTTGGAAACTCCAACCGTACCTTTGATCGCTATAATTAGAACTTGCATAAACAATCAACACAAGCCAAATATCTATGAAATCTATGTAGCATTATCCAATCACTATATTCAATGTACCAACATAGATTTGAGATATATGGATGTAAACATAAAATAACACATATAGGAAAATGATATACTCTTTGTATTAATATGAAAGGGCAAAGTTTATAACCCAAAGTGGAAGCTGACCTTGTAGAGATCTCCCCAAGTTGACTTGTCCTTCCTTCTCACAATGTACACCTCAAGGTCACCCTAATGCATGGGAATGATAACTCTCTTATGATGAAAGAAACAGCATAAGGGTATGATTAGCCTCCAAAATTCAACTTCTAGCTTGTGGGTGACAGTAAATATATAGGAGAGGATGGTAGTTTAGGAATTCTTATCCATTTACCAATATAGGCTTGAGATCCACTCTTTATGGGATGATTATATCAAGGGATAAGAGGTGAAATAGCCAAGGTAAGATCAGATAGGCTTTAAAGCTCTTATCCAAGGTAAATGGTTGTAACACATCCTGGAAGCTTTTGGAAGAGGATGCTTTGGTATTCTTTTATTTTCCCAAATTTCTAGAATGAGCACAACCCTAACAAGGGACAAACTTCTCTAACTAGAGTAGGTGTAGAATTGAGAAACCTTTTGCTGAATGTAGGTCCCTAAAAGGCTAAGGTGTGTTGGGCCTTAAAACCACTAGACTGAAGTAGTCAAGGTAAAAAACTCAAGGATTTGGGAGAGTCATGCTTAGGTATTTGTGTAGGGATGATGACAAAGTGTTCATGGATGTTGATGGATCCCATTTATAGGCCTATTTACCAGATGTGACAAAATGGCCTATAAAAGATTGCCCCCTAAAGCAAAAATTCAAAAATAATGGTTCATGAATGAGGTGCTTTACCTTTTGAAAAGTTTGGATCAGGAACCACTAGTCGGATCATCATCTATTACAATACATTTTCATCATTATATCTTTGTTGAGGGAGGAATACCCATGCTCAACACTCAAGCTATCATTACATGTACAATGATCAGGAAGACATGTCCATTGATGACAAAGGGTGGATCCATGATTGGATGAATTTTTGTATGATCATAGCCATCATACATTATGATCTTGTATTAATTCTAAAATCACAGGCGATATGGATGGAACTAGATCTATAGTCTTCTATCCCATTCACTTGATCGTCCAACATATGAGTTTAACCGTGTGAATACAGGAGCTAGAGTTGAACATGGAAAGCACCATCTTATTACCGACCAATGTGTAATCGATTAATAGACATGAGAGAAACCACAAATGATGTTAATGGATCTCAAGGTAAAAAAATACAATATGTATGGTGTGAATAAATGAGTGTAAGTTGAACATCATAAAGAATCTGTTGGTCAAATGACAATGATGTGAAAATTTCACCGAGAGTGAGGAAACTTTCCATTCATATATTAAAGTCTTAAGGTACTAAAAGAAGAGTTTCTAAGTCAATTTTTTGATCAATCACCATCCATGAACACCTTGTCATCATCCCTAAACAAAGCCCTAAGTATGCCTCTCCCAAATCCCTGAATTTATGACCTCAACTACTTCACTCTAATGCTTTTAAGTATCAACATACCCTATCCTTTAGGGACCTACGTTGATCAACACGTTTCTTAGGCATACACCTTCTTTGATCAGAGAAGGTTATCCCTTGACATGGGTGCACTGATTATAGAAATTTGAGAAAGAAAAAATCCAGAAGATTCCTCTTCTGGAAGCTTCCAGGAGTTGTTATAGCCATTTACCTTCAATAAGAACATTGAAACCTATCTAATATTAGCTTGGATATTTCACCTCTTATCCCTTGAGCTCATCCTCCCATCAAGAGTGGATCTCAAGCTTGTATTGGTAAATGGATAAGAATTCCTAACTAGAATCCTCTGCTATATATTTAGTTCCATCCACAAGCTATAGGTTGGACATTGGAGACGAATCATACCCATATGTTGTTGCTTTCATCATAAGAGAGTTATCATTACCATGCATTAGGGTGGTTCTGAGGTGTACATTGTGGCAAGGGAGGACAAGTCAATGTGGGAGTATCTCTACAACATCAACTTCCACTTTTGGTTGTAAAATTTATGCCTTCCATATTAATACAAATAGTATAATATTTTCCTACATGTGTTATGCTATGTTTATATACATGTGTTTCAATTTTATGATGATCCATCGAATTGAGTGACTCAATAACGCTACATAGATGTCATAGATATTTGGTTTGTGTTGATTATTTGTGTAGGTTCTAATTATCGTGATCAAAGCTATGACTGGATCTTACGAGCCAAGAGGAGAGAAGAGCTTGTGATGAATCACAAGTAAGAATCTTTCCATTCTCTAATTTCTCTAAGGGGAAATTTATAGTCTATGCTTTTTGTTGCTCTAGACTAGGCCACTACATATAGGGAAGGTACTTCTCTCTAGAGTTGTAGATTTTGTATAGCAAATTGGGGACTCCGCTGAGGATTGATTCATTCCATTAGTGGTTTCCTTGTCCCTAATACTTGTTTCACCTCTTGAATAGATCTCCAATGCCTCACTTAGTTTGAATTGACCATAGGAACACCTCTCATTGATATGCATTCGATTTTTTGTGTTGGAAATTGGTTTTTCCTTGATCAAACACCCCCTGTGCTAGTTATAGAGTGTTTTAAAGCACCATGACCTTCTTTGTACCTGCATTGTAGAGTATTGGTAGCCCATATGTACCTGTGTTGACAAATATTCCATGAAAACAATTGTATTTTTATGATTTTATCTTTGATTAAGTTTGTTCCAGGTGGTCCTCCTAGTGTCCCTCAGTGTGTGTTTGTCTCTGAGAAGCTAATGCCTTGTGTGAAATTGAGCTTTTCTCTAAATTGTGTATGTGTTATTCGCCTCTAAGTATAATCACCTTTTTTGATAAGATTTTGTTTTGTTCTTTCTTTCTTCTTTTCAATTTTGGTTTATATGCATATATTGATTATTCAATTTGAAAAGTAACTTTTACATTACATTTAAACTTTCTTTGGTTTCTTTTCATAAACGATCAAGTTGCATTCATATATTTATTTTCATTTGAAACATTAAGAGAAAAGAAGAGAAAAACAATTATTTGCATTGCATATAAGGATTTGATTTTGATTGGAATAGTGAACTTGAGGAGATCGATTGTTACATCACTTGTTTGTTGCATTGTTGATTGATTTATTCTTCCCCTACTTAGTTACGCATTTCAATTTTAAAAGGAAAATGAAAAGATTTATTTTTGTCATATTAGTTGCAATGGAGGCATGTTCATGTGACATCGAGTTTTGAGCCCTGAAAAATCAAACTTATTTCAAGATAAACTTCTAAAATTAACTCAACTAACCTAAGGATAATTCAAAATCTAATGACACACGTATGGGTCTAGGATAGAGACATGTTTTGGTGTCTATAAACCTAGGAGTTGTTGTCCTTTGCCAATGTTTCATTCTAGGGGTGATATCTTGTCCCATGTACACAAGTTTATCATATCATCCTCCAAGTACCTTCAGGTATATCATATGGTGCTCCACACATGAAAAGTATATGGGAACACTCCCATCATAGACTTACACATTAGACAACATCACTAGAGATTGCGCTTCGACGTAACTCTGGGTATATTTTGGAAGTCTACCATAGGTTGTTATCCTCACCATAGGTACCCAAGTAAACTTCCTTGTATATTATGATACACCCAAAACAACATTTTGGGAGATTTCCTACTCGTATACAAGTCCTTGTTTCTCGAAGATCGTATATTGTAGTTCAGAGTTTCTTGGTAAACCTTTTTTTCTAGCTACCCCTTCTTGATTTATTTTTGTTCTTAATTTCTAAAATCAACTAATTGACCGCAGAACAATATCCTAACCAAGGAACAACTCCTCAATGGATCTTAGCTTGAGATAAATGGAAATACTTCCCAAGTATACCAATCAAGGAAACCCCTCTTATGGGAATCCTGGTATTTTTCCTTCTTTTGGAAATATTGGTGCTCCTTATATGGAAACCTTGTCCATTCCCAAATTTAAGATTGGTTTAAGAGTTTGGTTATTTTCAACCTCCTTAGTTCTGAATGTCCAAATTTCTTCTCAACCAAGTTCTCCTCCACCTAAAGAAAATCAACCTCAAGTTGATCCTAAAGTTGACCATTTTCCTTCTTCACCTGTGGTTTATTCAACCATTTCTTCCTCCTTTCCTGGTGAAACTCTTGATTCTAGTAACCATGAAGCTTTGAGTAATAATAAGGGAAGAATAAGAAGCGAAATAAGTACAGGGGCTACCAGGAAACCATTTCTACAGATGCAACCAGTATGGAGGAATCTTCTAATCAACCCTGCAAAGTTAAATTGCCTTGCAAGTTATGTAAGGGTGACTACCTTGTCAGAGATTTCCCTCATATTCAATGGGTATTATAAGTTTGATCCATAGGCTCACATAACGCTTTGTCGTAAACCTCTAAAGATCATGCTAGTGAGAAACCTCCAACTAGTGATAGTAAGATCCATAGAAAAAGGGTAAAGTTAAGTTTCCTTGTAAGTTATGTCAATGGAATTGTACAATCCGCCTTTTGCCTTATATGGATAAAGCATACAAATCATTGGGAAATCTTATTGTTTCTCAAACACAACTTCTAACTTGATACCAAAAGGTTTCACCTAATCCTCCACTAATTGATGAAGTGATTGATCAGAATGTAAACCCAATAAATCCCAATCTCTCTAAATGTCAGTTCCATGAGTCCATTCTCGAACAACCATTAGTTAAGAAAATGGTTGACTCGATCCTACCTTCAGTTGATTGTACCTTTCCCATAGAGAGTGAACTTCATACCGCTTAGGTTGTTTTTGTTTCTTCAGATTCCAATGAACTCAGGAACAATTCTCTCATTCAAATGGCACAGGGGGGTAATTCTCTCATTCCCATAGTACAAAGGGAGTGATCCTCCCATTCCTCTAGGATGCAAGTGAATTTATCCCATTATCGTAGTGTGAGGGAGCATTTGTCTCCTTCCCACGACACACCCTTCAAGTAGTATGGTCACTTCCTTTTTTAGTGTTGATGGGAAAGATATCATATTCCTCCTTATGTATCCTTCCAGGTCATAGTAGAGGCTTATAATATTCCTTTACCTAACATAGCTATAGATGAAGTTGCATATGCTATTATTTCTTCCTAAACTACTTGGCAAGTTTAGTTTCTCCTCAAATTGTGCCTTTCACTTAGAATATGTTAGATTTTAACAGAGGAACCAGTCAAACATTAGGGATCATACCTTAGTTTCCTATTTCTTTAGGAGGAAAGATTGTCTATAAAGATGTGATGGTAGTCCAAGCCCCTTTGGATTTTAATTTACTCCTTGGGCATGACTATATTTATTACATGGGAACTCTTGTCTCTTCACTCTTTCATGTGATGTGTTTCCCACATGAGGGAAGAATCATGACCATTGACTAGCTTTCATTCGTTAATCCTAATTTGAATCCCAATCAACCAATTTCCCTAAATGGTTGTTATGTGCAATTTGTATCTCCCTCGTCACTGATTAATAATGTGGAAACCTATTCCATGCCCATGTCTACTCATAATCTAGAATATGATGCAGTGCATCATTTACTTGTGTAACTGGAGTCTAGTGTTTCCACTGGATCCTTTGATACATTCCATAACATTTTTCTCCCATCCGATGAAAACCTCTACAGGCCTTCTAGCCTTATGCAAGTCATGATCAAGGTATCAGATCAAAGTTTCTTTTATTGTGTCAATCTAATTCAAAAATGAAACAATGTATGAGATAAAAATTATTTTTCTTGTGTCAACCATATTAAAAAATGGAACAAGGTCCTCGAGTAGATTTTTGTTTCGGGTGTCAAGCTCGTTAACAAATGAAACAAGGTCCTAGAGCAAAGTTCCTTTTCTTCTGTCAAGATCATTAAAAAATGGAACAAGTTCTATGAGCATAATTCTTTTCGTATGTCAACCTCTTCAAAAAATGAAATAGATTCCCTTTTAATTTGAGACTTTGATTATATATTCTAAATTTCCAATCAAGTATTTCAGTTGATCTTGTAAATTAACCTTAATTCCATCCACCTCTTAGTAACCAATAATCTAATTTAATGAAAGAAAGGAAACCTGGGGGGAACATGTCTATAATTGATTCGTTATGTTGGGGGCATGCAAAATTATTTCAAGCATAGTTTTTCTCATGTTTCAAGCTTGTCAAAAAATGAAACCAATTTCAAGCATAGTTTCCCATGTTTCAAGCTTATGTAAAAATGAAACCATTCTCATTTTATCCTACGCGAGTGTCATTTTATCAGCCTATTTCCATTAGATGAAACTTTGTTTTCTCATAACATTGTGACCATCTCCTTGGCTGACCATACTCTTTCACTTGGTTGTTTCACCCTTTCCTGAGGAACCACTATGATGAGTGCTCTTATCAGCCAACCTTTTGACCTTTGTGTGTTTTGTGCAGTTTAATCATGACCAAAACCATTTTTTACCCTTTATACCACTCATTCCTTCATGAGTGTTCCTCTTTAAACTCCCTTCAAACTCCCAAAACATGAAAATATTACCGAGAACGTTTCTTTTTTAACTCATAAAAGTAAATGAAAAGATCTCTAGTTAGTATAAGTTTAACCCTTTTTCGAACTAAGGCAGACTATTTACGAAAAATGAATACCTTAGTCTAACATGGCTAAGAGGTTCTCTTGAGTATCATTTTAGTCCCTTGCAATCTCAAGGGACTATCAACGAAAAGGAGCTTTTGGAGTTTTATTTTTTTCCTCTTTTTCAAACTCTCTAGAAATGGAAAAGAAGTCGAGTTATACCTTCGGTGGACCCATAAAATAATAAAATAACAAAGGACCCATAAAAAATCAGGGGAATGAAACACCCCTTCTCAGGTTTCATTAAATATATTCATAAGGAATCACCTGAAGGAAGAACTTAGAGATCAAGAATATGTTATCCTCCTCAAGCTTGTTAATAAAAAAACAGGTACACACCCAAAATGGTTAGGGAAATTTGGAAAATGGGATACTCTACCTATTAATGGTAGCGAGTCGCTTTTGAACATGACACTCTTCCACTTCATCTTTGTGGCTGTTGGGTTGGGAAATATACGTGTAATTTGGTTCATCACACCATTTCGAAGCCTTCATTTTTGGTTTTGAGTCAATGCTACCAACTCCATTTAGTGTCGCTCATGTGTTCAAGAGAGGTCATTTGGTTGATAAATGTTACAATACTCTTAATACTTCATTCCATGTTTGTCTTTCTTGAATGAGTTCCACATCAACATCATTCTATATCAAATAATGATCCCCATTTCGTGTTACTGATGGGGGATACATCAAGACCCTCCTACGATGGGTCGCTTCCTGTTGACATCAGCTCATTGTCTAGGAAGTTGACTTAGAAAATATTCCTTCAGTGCCTTGGGATTTGTATACATCAATGGAAAGTTTCCTCTCTCTTGATGACATGTTTTCATCGTTGGCCATCAACCGATAGATTATGTGTAGTGTTTGACTCTAACTCATTCGTTAAGACCATATGGATTGTATGAGTCTCTCATGTTTATTAATGAATTACATCATTTTTTAGTAATGAGATAGTTTCTACTATGTTCGAATTCAACTCCTTATTCACATGGTTAGAATCGTACATTGGGCGATCAAGTGAAAGAGATAGAAGACTTTAGATCCATTTTCATCGATCTAGGCTACCATTTCAGGATTAATGTGAGATTAAAAAGAATAATGGCTATGATATGAGTCATCTAATCATGGATCCACACTTCATTGTTATTGGACATGTATTTTTTTATCATTGTACATGTAATTTTAGGTTATGTGCTGAGCACTTGTATGCCTACCTCAACTAAGGTATCATGATGTAAATGTACTGTAACAAATGATGATTTGACCAATTGTTCTTGATATGAACTTGCCACAAGGTAAATAACTTCAGTCATCAGTTTCCATTTATATCTTTGTGATTTATGGAGAAATTTGTTATAGGTCATTTCGTCACATCTCATCAATAGGCATACAAACTAGACTAATCAACATCCATGAACACCTTATCATCACTGCTAGGAAAATACCTAAGCATGGATATCCTAAATCCTTGAATTCATGATCTTGATTGCTTCATTATTGTTCTTTTAAAGACCAATGCACCCTATCCCTTTAGGGACAAGCATTCATCCATAAGTTTCTTAGCCCTGCATTGTCTGTGATTGGAGTAGGTTGTCCCTTGCTAGTGGTGCACTGATTGTAGAAATTCAGGAAAAATAAAAAAGAATATTGAACCTTTCTATTCCAGAAGCTTCCAAGAGCTATTACAACCATTAACCTTGGATAATAACTTCGAAAGAAATATGATCCTGCCTTTGATGTTTCACCTCTTATCCCCTAAGCTCATTCTTCCATCAATAGTAGATGTCAAGCCTAGATTGGTAAATGGATAAGAATTCCTAAACTACCATCCTCTCTTATATATTTATTTCCATCCACAAGCTAGAGGTTGGATTTTTGAGACTAATCATACCCTTATGCTTCTGCTTTGATCATAAGAGAATTATCATTCCCATGCATTAGGGTGGTTTTGGGGTGTGCATTGTTGCAAGGATGGACAAGATAACTTAGGAGGTTCTTTACAAGATCAACTTCCACTTTTAGTCGTAAACTTTCTCCCTTTCATATTAATACAAATATTATATCGTTTTCCGACATGTGTTTTGTTATGTTTATATACATCATTTTCAATGCTAGGTTGATCCATTAAATAGAGTGCTTAGATAATGTTACATAGATGTCGTAGATCTTTGGCTTGTGTTTATTGGTTGTGCATGTTCTAATTAAGAGATTAGAGCTACGGTTAGATTTTGCAAGGCAAGAGGAGAGAAGAGTTTGCGATGGATCACAAGTAAGCATCTTTCCATTCTCCAATTTCTATAATGATAAATTTGTATTCTTTGTTTTTTGTTGTTCTAGACCAAGCCACTAGGTCTAGGGAAGATATTTCTGTTCACAGTTGTAGATTCCATATAACAAAATTTATGATCTTTTTCAAATATTCAAACTCAAATTCTATATTATATTCTTGATAAGATTTTTCATTATTTATTTCTTAATATTTAGGTATACATCTTTCAAATAATTCACTCTCCTTTTTTTCTAGCTCAGTTGTTATGCAGTCAATATCAATCCACAGTGTCATAGTTTCATTCGTAAACTCTTTTTCATTTCATGTTATGATTTATTTAAATAATAGATATACATTTTTCCAGGCCAAATATTATTCTTTAAAAGTGATCTTGTCAATATGATAGGGGCATATTACATCAATCACTATCTATAATATTTATCACGATAATATGTTTATTATATTTTATGTATCTTATAAATCATGGTCTCTCAACACCTCCTCTCTTCTTGTCTTATAGTGTATAGCATGATGTAAATTTTGTTAAGAATACATGTTTTATATTTTTTGGCCATTGCACATAACAAATGATAGTTGGTTAAAATGATGTGTTTTATGTGTCTTGCTCTATCTCTTTTAGTTTTCCTAGTAAAAGCATTTGATTATCTTTTGTTGAAGTATTAATAAATATAAATTTTTATAAACTAATGCTTAGTGGAAATTACAATAATATGTACACAACTTGTTGTGCAAACATTTGTTGCAAATTCAATAAAGCTTTTCCAAGTCTTACAATTATTTCTATGATATCACCATCAATTTTTTGACATTCACTTGTATACCTTTAAATACCAACTTTGTTTATTTATCTATTTTTCTCATGTACGAATTATAATAAGTATATGCAGCATATAAGTTAAGTACAATTTCAGCACCAATATTCATACCCTGGAGTAATGGAATATGCTGAGAAAAGTTATTAGTCCATATGTTTATTGACTCTCTTGTCAATGTTGGCATTATGACAGAGGCTTGGCGCTATGTCACAGGTGTTGTCCTTGATGGCAACTCACTCAGATGGAAGATCTTAGTTCAGGCTCTCAGAATGAAAGGAAAAGAGATATACGCAGGCTCCTCTTAACCAATTCACGTATACACGCAGGTTAGGTGATCAAAAGACACGTATACGTATGCATACACTTTCATGCAAAGAAAGGCACGTACATGTGGAAAAACTTATTTTTGGTCCATGGTATTTAGTCCGTTATATTTGGACCTATGGTTTTGGACCTTGGTATTGCATCCAAAGTGTTGAACCCAGGTATTGCGTCCCTAGTATTGGTTCTAAATGGTTTTGGTCCATGGTATTGAGTAAGGCCTAAGTCTATAAAAAGGGAAGGAGATCATTAGGCAAAGGTATGAAAAAAAAGTATCGAATATCTTATGAAGAGCAAGATCTAGAATTGGGTTATGGTACACTGATGAATCTAAACCGAGGAACCTGAGTGCTAAAAGATGGATAAGTTCTATTGATAGGTCGAGATCTTAAGGCTTGAATAGTAGTATTGTGTGATTTTTTATCTGTTATAATTGGAGCATAATTAGATCTATAAATATGATAATCTGAGTATAGATGATGTCTAATTAAGTGAAAAGGGTAAAATATCTTTTATAGATCTATACGCAGGTTCGGCACATTAGAGGCGTGTATACACGCGGGTTCAGTAAGTGAAGACAGTGTATACATTGGTTTGCCTTAATACAGCTGTGTATGTACGCAGGATTCTGCATATTGAAGTAGTGTACATCTCACGAAATATGTTTTAGCTACTTCTGTTTATTGCTGCAGTGTTCTGGGTTCAGAATTGGTGTCTGGTTACTGTTACTATTCTCTAGTTACATCATTTTGAGAAGTGATTGTTGATTCAGTATTGGTTTGTACAAAGGAGATTGGTTTATGCAGATATACTTGATGTTTAATTGATGTTATTCATGGATCTAGTCTGAAAATTTATGAAACGTGGTCCCTGGAGGAAAAGAGAAGGTTGTAGCCTTCTGTAGGTTAGCACCTATGTACTAGTACCTCAGCTAGTACAAGAGCTAGGGGGGTTGTAGCTCCCTTCCAAGAGAAGTTGGAGAATGAGAGAAGGTTGTAGCCTTCTGCATGTAGTAGCCTGAGTATTGTTATAAGACTACACCAGTACAAAATCATTGTAAAAAGAAGTTTCTAATTAAAAGAAGATAGAGACGAATTGCAGCAAGTGGTTTTCACCTACATTGGGTTTCCACCTTACACCTTGGTATCCATGTGTGTTTCTTATGTGTGATGATTTTTTCTGCTTTACTGCTCCTATTTACTACTCATATGGTTAATAATGTTCTGATGCACTCATTAAGTAGCAACTAACTGAATTATAAGTTCACTGGATATACGCTTATTGCATTACACACAGTTGCGTATACACGCGGTTTTCCTTAAATGAAGTAGCGTATATGAATCTAAATATGGAAATGAAAAGGTTATATTGATTTGATAATACTAATTCACCCCCCCTCTCAGTATTATTTCCAACAATTGGTATCGGAGCAGGTCCTTCAGAAGAAGCTTGATCGCTTGAAGGAAGATTTATCATCATGAGAAACTACGAAAAGGAGGCATCAATCAGGCCACCAATTTTAGATAAGAGCAACTTCGTCTATTGGAAGGTAAGAATCACAACCTATCTTCAATCTCTTGGTACAAAAGTCTGGGATATCGTGGAAGCAGGATACACATTTCCATCGGCAACTCCTATAGATACGGCTGGTAAGAAACAATATGAAACAAATGCAAAAGCTGTCAATACTCTATTAGGGAGTCTATCTCAATAAGAATTCATCACGGTTATGCAGCTCAAGACCACAAAAGAAATATGGTACAAGATCGTTCTGAGCTATGAAGGAGATGATTAGGTAAAATGAGCAAAACTACAAACTCTCATAATTCAATATGAAAATCTCAGAATGCACAATGATGAAAGTGTGGCTAACTATTTCCTACGTATAGATGAGATTGCAAATTGTATGAAAAACTTGGGTGAAGAAATAAAAGAAGTTTTTTTGGTTGAAAAGGTTCTAAGATATTTGTCTTCTAAGTTTGAATCAAAAGTTTCTACCATAGAAGAAAAACAGAATCTACATAGCATTACCATGTCATAGCTACATGGAATCCTAACTGCTTACGAAATGAGAAAAGGGGGACCATCAGAAAAGAGAGAAGCCACATTCAAAGCCTTAGGAAAAGGAGATTATAATGACTCATGACATATTTCAGAAGAAGAGGAAGAATCAAACTTTGTCAAGAACCTTCACCATGGTTCTGGAAGATTCAGAGGTAAGCTATTTTCAAATGTTTTGCTTGTGGAAGAGTCGGTCACTATGCTGCCAAATTCCCTCATAAATATAAGCTTTACAAAGGTAAAGAACCTGTTAGATGGAACATAAAACATAATATAAGTAAGAAGAGCTATTATACACATGAAGACAGTGATGGATTTTCAAATAGTGATGAATATGAACATTGCAATGATTATAGACTTTTGATGGCCTTTGAAGATGATGATTTCTTAGATGCTATAGATGAAGAAGGTCTTTATGAAGAAATTTCTAAACTTAAAATTTGTTTTGAGGAAAAGAATATGATTATAGATACTCTTACATTCCAACTTGCTGAAAGAGAAAAACACAATGAAAAGTTAGAATGTGAAATTGTGGGACTTAGAAAAGATATTGAGAAATCAAAAGCTCTTAATCTTAGATTTGCTAAAGGATATGAAACTTTAGACGACATTATCAAAGTGCAGCATTCTCCTCTAATCAAGACGGGTCTTGGATATAGTAAACAAGCATCTCAAGCACAGAAGCCATCCACCTCCAAAAGTTATCTTGATGCAGCAAGGAGAAGTGAACATGTTGACAATCGACAGCCAAAGCATAATGCAAATCACTAGGTAAATCAGGGACAATTTACTTCAAGAATGAACAAATACCATCAAGTAAATTGGGGGTAGTCTACTTCAAGGATGAATAGAAGCTACAAACCACAAGTAAATCATTCTCAATTTGCCTCAAGAATGGATGTCAATGGAAACTACAATCATTTGGTCGGTAGTTTTGATAATCGAAGGAATTTCTTCAATGGCCAATGTTTCTCTTGTCATAATTTTGGTCACAAAGCTACTCAATGTGTTGCCTACAAGACCATCATGACTAAAGAAGCTAAAAAACAAAGGAGTATGACTGTGATCATGAAAACGACCTACAATAACTTTTCTGCTCTTGAAAATGAAATAAAATGTTATATTTGTAACAACTTCAGTCATGAAGATTCTGAATGCAGGAGTAGGTTTCGAAAATCAACTCAGAAGGGGCAAGCTTCATTAAGTCTGAAAACATGGAGATAGAAAGATCCGCAACCAGAAAGATCTGGTATAGCCTTATATTTGGAAGGGCAGGAAAATCAGTGGTACATTGACAGTGGATGCTCGAAACATATGACAGGTGATAAAGAAAAATTTCAATCATATAGTGCCTTAGAAAAGGAAAGGAAGGTCTCATTTGGGAATGACACCCCTACACTCACTAAAGGTAAAGGTTCTGTGATTTTAAAATAAAAGGTCAAAGCGAGAAATGTTATGTATGTTGATGGCTTAAAGCATAATTTATTGAGTGTCATCCAAATGTGTGATCAAGGAAATGAGGTAATATTTCAATCAAATGGATGTATTGTTCGTGAGCTTGATACAGGAGAAAGAGTGATCAAAGGCATAAGAAATTTGAATAATTTATACATACTCAAGGGAGGACAACAACAATGTTATCTAAGCAAGAATGATGAACACTGGCTATGGCATAGAAGATTGGGCATCTAAGCTTCTCTCAGATAAGGAAAGCATGCAAATATCAGGCGGTTCGTGATCTCCCTGACATCAGAATTCGAGACAATAAAATATACAAATCATGTCAGTTTGGTATGCAAACTAGAAATAATTTCCTTGAGAAGGAAGGATCAGCTAGCAGGCCACTTGAACTTGTCCATACTGATGTATGTGGTCCATTTAAGAAAAGGTCACCTCGAGGAGAAGAATACTTTATATTGTTCATTGACGACTTTTGAAGGATGTGTTGGATAGGACTTATGAAGCATAAAGACAAAGATTTCGAAAAGTTCAAAGCATTCAAAGCCTTGGTTGAAAACAAATCAGATTGCAGAATGAAATGCCTCAGGTCTGATCGAGGAGGGGAATTTACCTCGGATGAATTTTTTGATTTTTGTGAAGAACATGGAATAAGAAGGGAATTATCTACTGCAAGAACTCCTCAGCAAAATGGAGTAGTGGAGAGGATGAACAGAACGGTTCAACAAATGGCTCATGCTATTCTTGATGAGTCTAGAACTCCCACAACCTTCTGGGGTGAAGCTGCATTTGCTGTAGTTACTATTCTCAACACGACAAACGTTCGAGTAAATAGCACTCAAAATCCTGATGAACTTTGGTATGGTAAGACTCCCACAGTAAAATACTTCAAAATTTTTGGAAGCAAATGCTACATGAAAAGGACTGGTGAAAACCTTGGCAAGTTTGAACCTAGAGTAGATGAAGGCATTCTCCTTGGTTACTCTCCCCACAAAAAAACATATAATCGTTACAATAAAAAACGTAGAAAAGTTGTTGAAAGTATTGATGTAGTGGTTGATGAAGAAGGAAACATTCCTAGGCAGGTAAAATCCAAAGATTTTGAAGATGATGAGGACTATCCTTCAACATCAAATTAGACTTACGATGAAGAAGAAACTCATGAGGCACCAGAAGAATAGATAAGGATAGAAGAAAAGACTCCATCCAAGTACGTTTAGAAGAATCATCTAGAAACTCAAATTTTGGGGCAGAAAGAGGCAGGTGTACAAACAAGAAGAACTATTTCAGAAGCTTCAAGCTATCTAGCATTGCTCTCCTCCACTGAACCACAAAATGTAAGTGAAGCATGCAAAGATGAATGCTGGATCAAGGCCATGAATGAAGAACTGGAGCAGATTGAAAAGAATAACACTTGGTAGTTGGTCCCTAGGCCAGATGATAATAATGTCATAGGGACAAAATGGATATTCAAAAACAAGTTGAATGAAAATGGGGATGTTATTAGAAACAAGGCCATACTTGTTTGTAAAGGGTATGCACAACAAGAAGGTATAGACTTTGAAGAAACTTTTTCACCAGTTGCTACACTTGTGGCCATAAGAATGTTCCTTACTCTTTCTAGCTTTCAGAAGTTCAAAGTATTTCAAATGGACGTGAAATCTACCTTTCTGAATGGAGACTTGGATGAATAAGTGTATATTGAGCAACCAGATGGGTTTATCCTTGGAAATGATCCAAAACTTGTATGCAGACTGAAAAAGGCTCTCTATGGCCTTAAACAGGCACCAAGGGCTTGGTATTATCAGTTGGATAAGTACCTCCATCAACAAGGTTTTACAAAAGGATCAACAGATAGCAATCTATATATAAAAATTGACAATGATAAGTTGCTAATGCTTGTAGTGTATGTTGATGATATCATCTTTGGTAGCAATGAAGAAGACACGAGTCAAAACTTTGCCTTGGTGATGCAAAAAGAATTTGAAATGTCTCTGCTTGGTGAGCTCACATATTTTCTTGGTTTACAAGTCCAAAAAAACAAAGACGGTATTTTTCTATCACAAACCAAGTATCTCAAGTAGATCTTGAAGAAATATGGGATGGAGGATTTAAAACCAGTATGTACCCCTATGGTAACAGGATCCAACCTCAGCGCAAATGATGAATCAACAACGGTACATAAACCAACCTTTAGATCCATGATTGGTAGTCTGCTCTATCTAACAGGTACCTGACCAGACATTATACATGCAGTGGGAATAGTTAGAAGGTTTCAGGAAAATCCAAAGGAAACTCATCTTCAAGCAGTTAAGGGAATTTTCAAGTATCTTCAAGGAACTCAGAACTACGGCTTATGGTATCCTAGAGGTACAGATCTCACACTTCATGCATATACTGATGCAGATTAGGTAGTAAGTGTGGATGACAGAAAAAGCACTAGTGGTGGTGCATTCTTCACGGGTTCTAGATTAGTATCTTGGTTCAACAAGAAACAAAGTTCAATTGCATTATCTACAGTTGAAGCAGAATATGTAGCTGCTTCATCTTGCTGCACACAACTCCTTTGGATGATGCAAACATTTCAAGACATTCAGATCACTTGTACTCCACCTATCTCCATTTTTTGTGATAATACAAGTGCAATCAGTATTTCAAAGAATCCAGTCATGCATTCGAAGACCAAGCACATACCTATCAAATATCATTTTCTCTCGGAACAAGTGCTTGAACAAAAGGTCAAATTGGAGTATGTCCCCTCCAAAGAACAAGTTATTGATATACTCACCAAACCTCTACACATGGAGACATTTGAATACCTCAGATAGAAGCTGCGGGTAGTTGATGCAGCATCTTGCTGTTGAAATTATCTGTTTCAAAGAAAAGTAGTTGTACACGAGTTTCATGACGAGTATCCACGTACATATGCCGGTTTATGTGGATTTAGTCGTGTATATGTTGGTTTGAAGACAAACAGTGGGCAAGGCTCAGGATGAAAAGAGTCTGATATGGGTTTGACAGAAACCATCTGGCACAGGTTCAGGGGGAGCATATATTCTTCTAGTAGTGCATTGTTGGAAGTATCTTAGAAGATCTTGGTTCAATTTCACAGTTGCTTTCATTTCAGGTGGAACAGGTGCAAAGGGAGAACATGGTTACTGGTCTGAATGATGATTGACAGATGTTGCTGATGATAGTTGTTGATAACTATCATAGCCTTGCTATAGATATTTCATCTCTATGTCATGTATTTCTTTTCTTATCAAGGTCATGTAATAGCCTATCTTGGTTTCCCCACTATGCCTGGAATGGATGATGTAATGTTCTTGTTTTATCATGTGTAAATTCTTAGTGTATCCCCACTTGGTTGGGTGGATGAGTCAATATTGGTATATTCCCACTTGGTTTGGAGATGGATGTATGTATGAGTCTTTAGTGATAGGAAGGTCATTTATGATGTATAAAGTCATGTTTCGTCTTGTAGAACATCTTCTTACAGACCTTGCCTAGAGTCATGGGGAGCTTGGATAGCACAACAAAGCAGAGAATTCAGCATGTACTCGGGGGGAGTATAACCCTTTTCCCTTGATGAGAAAGGGGGAGAATGACTTTGAGTGACTTGGGGTTGCCATCAAGTCCAAAGGGGGAGATTGTTGGCATTATGGCAGAGGTTTGGCGCTATGTCACAGGTGTTGTCCTTGATGGCAACTCACTCAGATGGAAGATCTTAGTTCAGGTTCTCAGAATGAAAGGAAAAAAAGATATACGCAAGTTCCTCTTCACTGATGAGCCCCAATTTTGGTACAATTTGGGCTCATTTTGGCCTACTTTACTTGCTCAAACCATTCATCTTTATTTGCTTATGCATGCATTTCTTATTTTATTCATGTTGTTTGTAGGAGGAAGGTTAGATACTTCATCTACGTGACTAATGCATTGTGATTCCAGGTTTTGGCATTAAAAAAGGGGAACAAGAGACAACGCAAAAGGGATAAGGAGACAATAAGGTGGCACTGCTGATTTTGTGGAGAGATGTCCACGGCATTGGGACATTCCTCGTGATTCCCACCAAGAACTCCGAGCTCCAATCAATCTCCCCTCCGAGCCTCCGAAGTAGCCAGCTGTCCTACAGGAACAGCAGTCATAAGCTGTTCTACCCAGAACAGCAGTTCTGACTGCCTCACAAATCCGCAGTTAAACTTCAGTTGGACAGCCGAGCTCCTAGAATCAAGGCTACTTGGCGGATCATCATTTTTTGTATAAATATGGAGGCCTTAGCCTTAGATAGGTTGTTGAATCTCTTGGGTTATCATATAATTTTGGAAGCAGTCCAGTTTTGTTTTCTTTTGTTGTAAGCCAGTTTGGCATAATGTTGAATTATGAATAAAGAAGACAATTTGTGAGCTATTCCTGAGTTTTATTAGGAGACTATAGCTCTCAGGTTAGGGCCCAACCTAAGAGCCATAGATCCCCTCTGTTGCAGTATTGTTTCTATTTCATTTCCAGCACTTTAAGTTTCATTTGCACATGCAATTTGAATGGCAGTCTGGTAATTCGATTTTCTTATGAGTTAGATAGATTTTGCTTATGGTACAATTACTTCCACTTGCTTAGTGTAGCAAAGGATACATAACATCCATTGGAGCTCCAACAAAAATGGTTGTTAAGGCTCACTGCCATATCGTTTGAAGATTGGGGTGCAGCCCATAGCAGACCACCAAAAAAACGCATGAATTTGGTTGGTACAGTTATGATTTGGATTTAGATGCTTCCTTGTCATTTACACGAACCACACATCTCTTCATCACAGTCCCATACACATTTCTCTTTGCGTTTTGGATCACTGTTCAGTAAAATCACGGTGTACTTAGTATAGGTTGGTGCATTTCCAGTTTGATAAACAGTTTCGGTCATTTGTTTCATTTACACTCTTCTCCATCTCGTTTCATTGCCATCCTTTCTGTTTTGACCCTACATGCAACCACGTTTCTTTGACCTACACTTCGTTCTGTCCTTTCCTAACCATCTCCTATTCCTCACGTAGCTTCATTCCTTGACCTTTCACATACATCACTCCAACACACTCCCTACACCCGTTTCCCATCTCATCCTTCCACTCCTGAGCACCACCAGCCTGATCCCTACCTCACACATCCCTTTCTACCCATCTACCACCTTTCCCTCACTTCAATCCTTCACGGTAGACCATCCTGTAGCAGTTCAGAGACATCCTGTAGAATCCCCTGCAGACATCCTCTAGGAGGTCATTCACGTGGTTGCTGAGCTTCTGGATGTGGAAAACCTCTGTGGATGAATGCCAAGGGTCCATAGGGACCTCACCTAGCCTCCCCAACCTGTCCCACGCTTTCCTTCCTTCTCCATCCAATCTGCACAATCAACCCCTAATAAGTAAAAAATCACAATCACTCCACCTACTTAATGAAAAAGTATAAAAACATGTCTTTTATAATGTCAGTAGTTTAGATCCATGCATTTCCACTTGTTAGATGTAGTAGCAGCATTGGTAGAAGTATTACTCATCCTCATTGCTTTATAGAGATTAGACTAGTCAAATTAGGGTTTCCTAGGGTTACATGCTGTGATTTACTTTTAGTTCATTTTTGTCAATTAGCTTAGTCTCCTTTGAGCTAGCTTTCGTCCATCATTGATAAAGCTTCTTCTGTGAGCCTATAGAAGTTGGCTTGAGCCCTAGCGGACTTGTGCCAGCTGACCAAGTGACAGCTGCGACAAGAGCTATTACTTGTGCATATAGCACCGTCGCTTCCAAGTTTGTACGAACAACCGGGTTGATAAAATGAGAGACAGGAAGCCTCAGGAGTTGTAGCATTATTGCTACAATATTGGAGCTCACCATCTTTTTGGCGCCGTTGCCGGGGAAGCGTCAGAGTATTAGAAATTGTTGCTTTTCCTTCTAATTTCTTACTCTCACTTTCTTCTATGTAGTTTATTTCATTTCCATTATGCAATTCCATTCATGCAAAAGTAGATTAGCCTTTCTTGATTTCCTAGATTAGTATTTCCTGCTTTCATAGATTAGTATTTCCCGCTTTCATAGATTAAAACTTTCAATTCTGCAAGTGTAGATTAGAATTCCAAGTTTGCAATCAATTTGTTTCATTTTGCAGGAGCACAGGAAAAGAAACACACAAGCAATAAAAAAAAAGTCCTTTTGCTTCATGCCTCGTAGGAACAGAGATAGATCAGGAAAATTCCTACCTAACACCCCCACCACCTCACTCAGTCACCCTTCACTCTTCGGTGACAACAGTGACTCAGGGGAAACTATAGGTGAACACCACGAGGCATACCAAAGCCCTATAGAAGAAGAAGAGTTAGAGACCACTCCACCTGAAACTATGGCTGATAATCAAAGAGGAAACGAGAGGATAGAAGGTGCCTTCCCTATTCGAGAGACCAATGGTGAGATGAAAATGAATAACATTAGTCCCTCTGCTTTACCCCACTTCCATGGGATGACTTCCGAAGATCCTGATACCTTTCTATTCGAATTTGCTGTCCTCTGTAGAACCTATGACTATACTGAGGATGAACAAAAGCTAAAACTTTTTCCTTCCACCCTTAAGGATGCAGCACTACGCTGGTTCATGGGTTTACCTGGGAATAGTATCGCCTCATGGGCTCAGATGCAGCAAGCCTTTAACGACAAGTACCGGGATTATTGTAGGTCCAAAGAAACAAAAGGGGAGATCTTTCGGATGACCATGGGGAGTGATGAGTCTTTAGAGGACTATGAGGAAAGGTTCCAACTTAGTTATAAGAGGGCCAGGTGCACACTTGACCCCAAATCCCTGAAGTTGGTTCTGCTCCGAGGGGTACCTGAAGATCTTTTAGACACCCTTCACATGTTAGCTGGGGGGGATATCTACCAGCTGCCTTATGAGGATATCAAAACTGTGTTTAGAAACCACTCCAGGGCAGCTAGGAAACGAGGTAAGGGACACCTCACCTCAGTTAGAATCCCTTTTTCTAAACATGAGTTAGCACACCAATTAGAAGATCTTAAGAGCGAGGTGAGATAGACCATTGCCATGCAACTGGATATGTTCAGGATCTAGCAGAAGAAAGAAGAAGCTGAGAGAGCCTTGGCTGTCTTCTACCCTAGGTGCACAAGAAGACATCCTAAGAACGAATGCCCACTGCATTCGGTCGAAGTGTGTTTTGTTTGTGAGGAGGACCATTCTACCAATTAGTGTCCCACCTTACCTGGGTTCAAAGCCATGTACCAAAGGACAGAAGCCCCCACTGAGCCTCTCTATTACCTTAACCAAAGGAGGCCACAAGGATCTAGACCTTATCAGCAAGGGATGCAAGGGGCACAACAAGCCTATTACAACCCCAACCAGTCGATTCTTATGCCTTCCTGGGGTCCCCCTGCTCATCCTTCCTGGTCCATGCC
>APFE031652975.1:1517-16517 GCA_000404065.3 Pinus taeda
AAGACCACTGATAAAACATTCCGTGTAAGAAACTCATCGGAGAGATGCTGATGCGGAAGGCTAAGGCTTCAAAAGCGGTGATATATTCATCCACTGTACCCGTCTGTCGGAGCTTAGTGAGACTGCCCAGAAAGGAGTCTCCCTGTTCAAAGTGATCTCGAAGAGCTTTGGTAAAGTGGACCCAACTCGAAAAAGGTGCATTACGACGTTGATGCCATAACGCCCATTGCCATCGTTGACTGTCCAAGTACATGGTCGCCACTCTAATCTTAGTCCAATCATCTTGGAGACGATTTAATTCGAAATACTGTTCCATTTGTGCTAGCCATGCGGACAGGTTAGAACCGTCAAATTTCTGCATATCCAACTTGGGAGGTCGCTGACTGAGTGGGAGATCTCTGTTGGGTGGTGGATGGGTGCGCCATGCGTGAGAGTGGCTAGACTCACCCTCATGGTCATTATAGTGGTCCTCGAGAGCTGGCTCCTTGCCCTTAACGACGGCTTGTCGTACCATGTTAGCTAGGTCGTCAAGCGTACTTTTGAGCTCGCTCATATTTGTTTCAAGTTTGTCTAGTCTTTCATTGGCCATTGCTTGAGCTCTAGTTGCTACCATACACCAACTTACTGCAAAATTGGGACCGCAATTTTTTTTTTTGTGCAGAAATTGAATGGTACCACCGTGCTCAGCTCGTTGTCCTGATGCTGATGGGCGAGATCACAAATAAGTGCTTCGGAAGATCTCAGACTTTTTTTTTTTTTTTTAATATAGAAAACTCCTAACAGAGTTTTACTCCTTCTTGATCAATACTGCAGTCGTCAAATCCTCAAAATGTCACTGTCGCCAAAAGTCCTGCGAAAATTATAGCCAGGCACAGGAACCCTTCACAACTACTCCGATCTGGTGGATCTGAGAGATCTGGATGGTGGATCTGAGAGATTTGGATCGTGGATCACTGCTGCTGCTGATCGGATAGAGCTGCGGGACTGATGTCTGCTGCTGCTGCACTCGCTGATCTGGAATAGATGATGTGCGATCCCCTGATAGAAAGGGAACTATGGTCTTGAGGAGTGTCAGGTGCTACAGATCGCAATATACATAAGGGTCTGACAGTAGTACTCGGCCCAATGTTTCAGGGCTCTAACTAAGGAGGATCGACCGTACCCTAGCCGCTACAACCCGACTACCCTATCGTACGGGCGAGTAAATCTCTCCGAGTGCTGTTCTCGGTGTACTGTAGCCGCAAGACGGTCGCTGGTTTATCTATGGCGAGGTTTCAGGGAGCCTATGGGGCTTCCGATATACCCAGGGGTACGTGGAAGACAGTCCGTGCGCGGTTCTATCTAATGCGCTACTACTCGAAGGGGTACCCACAGGGGTTACAAGGGAGTCCAACAGACGTGACCACCTCTTGTATTTCCTGCGTGCATGCTTCCCCAAATCCGCAGGTTTATGCGCTCAATGATAGATCCCGTGTTTTAAAGACGCCGAAACACGTCTCTAGCCAAAAAAAATTTCGCTAAAATTTGGAGATCCCACCGAGCCCTGGAAAGTGCTCTGATACCACTTGTTATGCTTCTTAACCTGCAAATGATACCCAAATACAGAATATGCGAAGAAAAGAGACCGATAACACAGAATATGCGAAGAAAAGATATCCAGAACACATAATAGCGAAGACTTTATTATTCAGAGAGTAATGTTCACTTGCCTCTTCGAGGGGGCAACCTCCAGTAGAGCAGAGCTCGATTACAAAAACAAGACACGATCCTCCTCGCATGGAGTTACTATCCTTTATATATGACTCCTAAAGTAATACCACGGGTCAATACCGCTTATTACTAATACCGTCGGCCCATTTGCAACTAACTGTGGTTCCTTTATTAATTGCGGATTAACCACTTACAATTATTAATATGGGCTTTATTGACTCTTAACTATGACGTGGTCCCATTACATAGATAAGGGGGTTAGGGTGGGACCCTAACAGAAACTACGTAGCGTTCGATGCTACATAACCGAACAACGATGTCATCCAAGTTGTATCTGATGTCCCTGAGAATGTGCTTGATGTCTTCCTAACCTACAAAAAGTTTGTAGTTGTTTACATGCGTATCTCTTATGACCATGTTAAGAAGAGTTTCCATTTGATGATGATGAATAATGGAATGTAGGAAATGGATCCTTCGCCTACGAACATTCCCTAGATCTGGAATCCACTTGAGGCTATTGCCTCCAATATCTGGGTTTGAAATTTAAGCTTGATCACCAAATTCCTTGGCCTCTAACTGAAGAATTTATTTGCATACCTCCAAAGATGTCACATAAAAAAAGTTAGCATTTGATTCACAACCAAATAACCTCATGTGGTATGAGGAAGAGGACCCTGAGGCTCCTCCTTTGCGTTTGGAAGCACGTAACCTTGTTTCCATGAGAATGATAAACCTGCAAAACAAGTTGCTATGACCAATGGTTGAACGACTCACTAGATAGAACCTACTGACAAGACGGTACCACAAGAAACTAAGGTGGTATATGAAGTGTGAAGGTTGCATAAAGGCTTTGCAATGTAAGTTTACGCACATGTCAAATACCCTTTTAAAACCATATGAAGAAGGTACTTGAGTACAAAACTCCACAAACCAAGATTGGACAAGGAAAGGAGATCTTTGTAGGGTCCAAGTTTTTAGGAGCCACCTAGGGGAGGAATACAATGAGTTCAAAGGAGACTCTAGACCCATAATTGTGGAGAAAAAGGAAACAAAACATTGAACCAGTGGAGAAATAACAATTGTAATATGAGACAAGAGACTACCTAAATAATTACCAACTGGTAGTAAATGAACCCTCATCAACCCAACTTGTAACTAATGACCAACGAGCTCACAATAGGAATGGAGCAGCCCAAATACCCAACTTTGAAAGAAGAAGTCATAGAAAAGTAAATGAGACCTCCACCCTATCGCTCATGAACCATAACAAGGAGGTCCTTGAAACAAATTCACTTGTGATTGTCATTGCTATTTAACTGTTAGTAAATTCCATAGAGTGTGCTTGTAAGCCAACCTCTCTGCCACCCTAAGACCTTTTCCATGCAAATATATGACAACCCAAATGTGAGAGAGGGAGTGGAAGATTCCATTGTTGGCCATATGTAGAGAATGCAACCACATGCTTTTGTTGGGAGATTATGAGCCATAATTTGCTCATTAATGAGAATTCTGTAGTTGTCAGGTAATATAGTAGAGGCATCTAATTCGCCCTGAGCAGGACAACCCATCTTCGAACTGGCAGAGAAGATGGAGTAACTAGGAATTATATGACACGTAGGGTTTGATGTAATACGTTGTGGGCATTTAAGGCGCATCGAGTACCACATATGAGGACCTCCAAGTGGTATACGCTTGTGCCATACTTGCGTCTTGCTACACTAGTTGTAATGTTCTTCACTACCCTCAACAGTTGCCACCTTGTTGGCCACCCAGGTTTTATGCAGGGTCATTATTGCTACATTGCCCGGAAAACTTGTCGTCAGTTCTTGTTGCCGGGGTTAGGCAAAGGTTGGACCGTAATGCTAGGAAACACCCCCATTGGGGAAAAATGATTGTAACATGAAAGCATTCAAAGCTCAAACTCAATTTTATATTTTGTCTTATAATATGAAAGCACTCATTGCTCAAACTCAGTTTTATATTTTGTCTTATATTATGATTTTTCTGGTTAGTGTATGCTCCATAGTCTATGTAATACTCCATCTTCGTTTATTGTTTGTCTTCTGATCAACATGTTAGAAATAGTAAGAGCAACTCAAAACTCTTAAGCCTATGTTATTGGTGTGGTTTCTTTAGTGGCAAACAAGTATAAGTTATTTTCGATGTAATATTATCCTTTGTGAATTAATATAACAGTGTTGATCTTACCAAATAATAATATTAAAAATTATGGTGGTAAATGTTAATCTTTACTAGGGTATAGTGAGGTCCCATCATCTAATAGTAATTTACAAGTTGATTGTATTTCTCAGTGGTAACATCCAACTTATTTAAGGGCGTTAGGAATTTTAATATAGAATTATGATAAAACCTATTTAAAAGCTTTAAAATGCAAGAATAACAAATTAAATCCATATTAACTCTAGATCTTATTTCTCTATACACTTAATAAATTTACATTTAAATAAATCTAATGTGATTGATTATCATTTAACAATTAGAAATGTATGTCGAAATATTAATGGTTACCGTATGAATACTGAAAAATACACACATTTTAATTTTTTGAAATATTAATGGTTACCATGTTAAAATTGAAATTTGCGTACATTTTAAATTTTCAATGCATATTTTATGCTGTACCGTGAGGTGATTATTGATCAATTCCACACGCTTTTGATTGTCGATGCTCAGCATCAGAAACCACACATTATCAACCCCACACGGCGTTTTATGCGATAAGGTTGGAAAGCCTTTAAAAAATCGCATTATAGACTACTGCCTTTTGATTACGATGATACCTGGAAAACACGCCTCCGAATTGGTGACTGTTCGGGAGGCGTTATACCTTTTCCTTTTGCCCGGAAAGGTTCGAGTCACAGCGTTTGCAATGGCCAGAGCAAAGGGGGTTTCGCTGGCATTCATGGCGGTGTTGTCCTGTTGCGTTATACAACGTAATAACTGCAAAAGAGCAAAGCCAGTTTCGCTGCCATTCATGGCAACTTTATGCAGTTGGGTTATACTAGGTAATAACTGCAATTTGTATATTTATGTATGTTGAAGAGTCCAACTTTATCACTGTATTTGTTTTCCTCGCAGGAGCAGGAGGTGTGACCATTAAGTTCGTGAATGAGTGCCAATTCTCTGTTTGGCCAGCCGGGACACAGGTGAACGGAACACTGCTGAATATAGGAGAGTCATCGGAGGTTCAAATCACCGCCGATTCGGCAGGCGGCAGATTTTGGGGGCGCACTGGGTGTTCCTTCGGAAGCAACTGCACAACCGGGGACTGCGAGGGTGTACTAAACTGTGAAGGAATGGTAACAGCCCCAGCGACTTTGGTCGAGTACAGTTTCGAACCAGACCACGACTTCTATGCCATCTCTCTCGAAGGCGCATTCAACCTTCCAATTTCGTTCATACCCGTCAACCCTAGGTGCCAAGCGATCGCTTGCAGCAGGAACATAACTGCCAATTGTCCCGCAGAATTGAGGGTAACGGACGCATGCATAAACGCCTGCACTGTTTTCAATACATCACAATACTGCTGCACTGGGCATTACGAGGGGAACAATTGCCGTCCCACTAACTATTCGCGTTTCTTCAAGACACAATGTCCGCAGGCCTACAGCTATCCAAGTGACGACTCCAGCAGCAGCATGTTCAGTTGCCCCGCAGGCACTAACTATACGGTCGTCTTCTGCAGCGCTGCGGCTCCTCCCCCCTCACCACCGGCTTTTGTCGTAGATCCTTCTGGTATTGAATCAGCTGTTCTTATGGGTTCATATAGCCGTAATTTATTTCTTCACCTTTGAGATCTACACTATTTCCAGCAGCCTTGTAAAGGCGATTTTGTCAAAACACAAACACTATGCACCATAGCAACACAAACACTCAATTTTCTTTACTAACCGAAAAATAGTCTCTAGCTTAGAAATCCGTATCTTGGTAAATTCAGTGCAAATTTACCCAAGCATCTTTTCTTTTCTGGATGAGAACTCCTCACACACGGCTCTCACAGTTTCAAAAACCCTAGTGCTTTGATATTAAGAAAATAACAATAAGATGTTTGCCTCACCCTTTATTTACAGCCCCACACATAATTGTGGCCGATACTTTGCTACAGTGGGAGGCGCTGTAACAGCTACAGTCAGCAGGCGCTGTCTCCTTTTATTTTTACTTTTTTAATTCAATGAAACTATGTAGAATATTCAAATTTCAGATCGAGAATTCGAATATGTGTTTATCCTGTTTTTACATTATAACATCACATGTAATTCTTCCTCAAAAATTTTTTGGCTGAAATTTGTATGTTAGGGAAAACGAAAAGGCTTACAAGTGGAATAACGATAGGCGTACCTGTAATAGCTTTAGCGTTAGCAGTGATGGTGGGCATTGCTATTTATAGGAAGAAATTAAAGACTAAACAACAACTCAATGAAGGTCAGTAAGCAATTTGAAGCTGAGAAATATTTTAAAATGAGTCATTCTGCGAATTTCCCCTATGAAAGCACCTAAGCTTTTACTCTGTAAATTTTACAAGGATTGCAGATTACCCGACAATTATGCACCCAAATCCAACAAAATCCCGTGCCTTCAAGTTAACAGAGATAATGGAATCAACAGAAAACTTTCATCAAAAGATTGGGCAAGGCGGTTTTGGATCAGTATTCTTTGGTAAATTGGCAGAAAAAGATATTGCCGTGAAAGTGCTCTCCGTGTTCTCTAGAGAAGGACTTCACCAATTCCAGAATGAGGTAATCCTCCGGTTTTTAAACAATAAATTATTTGTAATTATATTGACAGTTGTATTCCAGAATGTATTCCTAGGGTTTTTAAACCATAAAATATTTATAATTATATCAAGATTAGTATATATGTGTGGTAAAATTCATGTGAGTGGTTTTACTTGATAAACAGGTTGATCTTCTTTCTAAAATCCATCATAAGCACTTGGTGTCATTACTTGGATACTGTAATGAATCGAAAGAGGTTATGCTTATCTACGAGTATATGTCAGAAGGGTCTTTAAGGGATCACCTTTACGGTAAATGTGTTGTTAAGTAATATTGTTTGATTGAGTTGATGCATGTTAATATTAATTTCAGAATAAGTGAAAAAAATATGTTTTTGTTTCAAGGTAGTCGTGCTGAGATTTCCCCTCTAAATTGGAAAACAAGGCTCAAAATAGCTTTAGATGCAGCACAGGGTAAGTCTTTAAATAAGTTAGAGCACTGTAGATCTATGTGGTAGAAAGGTTGGTTCATTTGATAGAATCTGATTTCGATCTTACCTTTCAACAAATTAAGCTTGACTATAATATTCATGTGATCCACCTGCCCTTTGGATTGAAAGGACTGGAATACCTGCATCTGGGTTGCACTCCGAAGATAATTCACAGGGATGTTAAGTCTGCCAATATCCTTTTAGACGGCAACATGAATGGAAAGCTGGCCGATTTTGGTCTTTCAAGGATCTCAGTGGATGGAGAGGCTTCTTATGCCAACACTGCCGTAAAGGGGACAATAGGATACCTAGATCCAGAGTATGTATTCATATGCCCTGCACTCTCTCTGCAATATTGTAGGAGTCCAATTAATTATTGAAAGCTAGAGCAAATTATTTTCTGTTCGGTATGTTGTGCAGGTATTTCCGCACTCAGATGTTGACTCCGAAGAGTGATGTATATAGTTTCGGAGTGGTGTTGTTGGAAATCATATGCGGGAGACAACCCATAAATGCAAATCTAAATGAAGAGGAAGTTAACCTCATTCAATGGGTAAGAAATTTGATTATGATGAATCATGAAATCTAGGTGTAGGTGACACAAATTCACAAAATCGGATATGTTGACGTCATGTGTAGGTGACACCGTATGTGAAGATGGATGGAAACGCTAGTCATCAGATAGAGGTAATCATAGACAAGAGGTTGGATGGAAATTACGAGATGGGATCAATAGTTAAGGTTGCTAGATTAGCGCTCCAATGTGTGGAGGCTACGCCATGTTGTAGGCCAAGCGTGTCTGAAGTAGTCACAGAGATAAAAGAGGGCATCGCATATGGAAATGAGGATAATGGTTCTCCTCCTCTCCTTTCACAGGGTATTGGTATTGAAGATAGAGATTTTCCAGCGAGTAATATCCATACACGGGCGGAGTCCACGCCCAGAAAGATGAAGTGGGCAGACAACAGTTCCAACCTGTCACAAGTGGGAAGATGACTTGAAACTTCAAAAGGTCCGTCAGCGTTATTGACCGGGCAACCAAGTGAAGCCGATGTTGTTTTCCAAGTAGAAAGATGACACTCGAAACTTTACGAGTCAAGCAAATGTTGTTTCCCGTGATCTTGATGACTCAAGCAAGTCAATTAGACATCGATTCATCCCGTCATTCATTTACCACTCGAGCAAAATCTTGACTCGTAATATGCATTTTTATGGTACATATTTCCGAACATTTCTATTCTATATCTATTGATTTATGGAGTGGTTTACTATTTTCATAACGGTGTATATTTCTTTTTAATTTAAATTTGTGATTTATTGAAAGAAAATATAGGGTTATTAAATAAATCCCACATAAACCAGTGATGTTTCAATATAATTTTAACTTACTGTTAAAATAACGAAAAAGGTAGATTCTAATATGTATTATAATACATAGTAATGTTAATGGGGAGAAAATGCTTCTCTATTATGTTTAGAGTGGGTTTGTGATTTTTGTGAGAGAATATTTCAACTTTTATATTCATGTTTCGAATTAGTTGGATCTCATATCAATTAAATGTGATGTGATTGAATTAAGTGGGCAATAAAATAATTCATTATTTTGTGTATTTCTAAGTATTATGTTTTCGATTTCAATTCCATATGGGCCTTATTTCATGTTAAAAGTTTTAGATTTATATATATATTATATTATATATATTATAAACTAATAATTAGTGTTGAAGAGTCATGTCTCTAGTCAGAATACAGTGAAAATAAAAAAAAAGTTTAATATTTTAAGGTCTAAAAAATGAGGAAGAAAAATTATTTTACTTTATAAAGGGAAGACAAATCTATTCTACAATGATCTTCTTCAAAAAATTATCTAGTCAGCTAGTCCATTCAAAAGTACATCCAAACCTATTTATATGAATGGATTTATTTCCTCTACGCCATGAAATGAAAAGTATTCGCTCATTTTGTCTGTAGCTAGAAGCGAATGACTTCACGTTAAGTTTTTTTTTTTTTTTTGGGTTGCGCTGGAACTCTTTCTATGCAAGATCTAAGGGTGTGAATCTCAGCCTCTTGAAGACTATGGAAGCTGTTTTTCTTATCAAGTGAGAATGTTTTGAAATGATATGTGGCCAAGGAAGATCTAGACATTTCATTGGGGCTTATGGTTTTCTCCTTGGGCATGGGATTCATGGTTTTTGAACATTTTCTTGCAGGTGGTCCTCAGTGTGAAAGACAATTGATCTGAGCTTGTTCTCTACAGTCTTGAACACTAAACTACCCATCTTATGTGATAGACCTAATGCAAGCATTGCCTTTCTAGACTACCTAGTAGGGTTCTTTTATGAAGATTCACATAACTTAAATGCAACAAGAATGTGTCAATCTACAACAGTGTTTGTCTAAAGGCAATCCTAGAGTGTGTTTCATTTATCACAGTTACTTGGGTGATTTTGGACACGACCTTCATAACTTGCAGTCCTATCAGTATAACACTCTCACCCTAGTAAGGAACATAAGGCAAATGTAGATCCAAGTTATTTCTAGACAATTCAAGGCAAACCTAAGCATATAATTATGATGTGAAAATTTTGAAGAGCGTTCTCGTGCAATGGTTGTTGTGGTCTAACTTTTGAAGTATTCTAAAGTAAATCGGTGGTGAATTCTTAGAGGAGCTTTAGGTCCTGTTGGGGGACTACCTAATGGGAATTTCATCGTGCAAACACTTGGATTAGCATTATGCCCTAATTGGAAAGAACAATATTATTTGGTCTCTTGCAGTTTCGACCTCATATATGATTAACTGTGTGCAACTTTTGTTTTCCGCCCTACATAGCATGGTGTATGAAAAAATGACTTCGAAGTCCCTTGTATTTAACTCTATTGTACTCCTAAAGTTTATTTATAGCAGAACAAGTGGAATCCTTGACTCTTGCAATTGATAATTACTGAAGCTACTTTCAAATAAATCTATGTACAAATAATGAAAGAAGTCATCCTTGGAAGATATGTTGGTAGTTAATTTCACTGAAGCATCAATTTTGAGTGAACTAACAAGAACATCTTCATAAACAAGACCTGCACTAGGAGATCCAGAGTAAAGTTTTTGATCTCAACTTGAGAGTCACTTCCATGCATCAGAATTTGAAGACAATAGAAGTTGGTTAAGGGTTGTAGTTGAAGTAGTGTCCATGAGACGTATTACAAATGAATAATGATGACATGCCCCCGAAAATTATGAGGAATGTTGCTCATCAAAGTTCTAAGCAGTTATTTCATGAGAAGTAAAATCAAACAACTATTAAGGAGAATAAGGGTGATGTCTATAACATCTCTTGTTTTGATTTTCTTGTGGCTTAAACAGTTTGGCATTGTTTGAAGAATGAGTGAAATAGGATTGCAAAATATTGGATATTGTTAACACATGTAGTAGAATCATTAGTGTTTTTAGCACATGATTTATATACTTTCTAGACTTACCTATCTTTTCTACTAAGCCTCTCATGAAGAAGAGACATACTTTGAATTTGAGTACATGTATTCTCGAGCATAGTGATATACTATGTCAACACATGATGAGAAACAATAGCTGTAGGAATAAACATTGAGCTGTAAAGGTCTAAGTTATTTGAAGATAAGAATTTGTATTGAAGGCTAAAAGAAGATTGATCTAAGCTTGTTACAACAAACCGCTATAAGCACATTTGTCAACGCAACATTAATACAATTGACTATAGGAGATTTGTGTCTATGCATTAGACCTATGTGTAGTGGAGAGCTTATTGATAGCAGAGGCTAGTGGCTCTTGTATTGACAATAATATGGTGTGAAGTAAAAAAATCAAGTATAGTGACAAGAGTAGTGACATCGGTAGAATTTTGTGGCAACATATCGACTCTTGACAAATGGGCAGTGCAATGAGTGCATGGTGATGCCTGACATATTTTATGGTGCTAGATGCTAAGAAGAAGTAGATTTGATTTCAAAAATCAAACTAACTGATTAAGTGGAGCATGGTTGAGGAGGGAGGCACAAAGGTAGCAATGAAGTAACAATGGTAATAGTGGACAACATCAACGTGGCTGCAACAGAAGTAGTGGTAGTTTTGTGGCAACACTCTATTGTACATGGGCCATTTTCCTAGGTATGAGAGCCCAACCCCTTCAGAGAGTATTTACTTCCATCTAGCATTGTTGAAAAATTCCCTCGGGAGCCTTGCACTTCCTTCCATTTATTTGGTAAATTGGTGTACATTCATCATACATAACAAATCTTTTATTGAGTCAATCCTTTTTGTACTTATGATGATGATGTGATGTTTGTTATGATATGAATGCCTTGAGTAATATGAATTAACCAATTGATTAAATTGAGGAAAATACTGATTCAACCCCCTCTCAGTATTTCCAACAAGGGCAAAGCCCCTCCAAGGGGACAACCCAGAAAAAATTCTCTTATAGAATTTTTTTCAAATGAGACAACAAATACCCAAACCCTAGAGCAAGTCCTCCTCCAAGTACCAAGTTAGCCCTTCCAATAGAATCAGATCATCATAGATCAATCTTGCATCAATCTACAACTTCGATCACAAATTTGACCCTACAACTTTGTCTTGCAACTTCAGTTGTGTAGCTATTACAAAAACCCTAATTTATCTTCTTCAAGAGATCCTTCTTTGAGCAAGATTGATCTTCCCAAGTTCAGCGAATTCAAAAGAGAGGATTTCCTCTCCCATCAACTTGATACTACGATTCGTCCTATTGCAACTCAGACCTACAATTTCGGCCTTCCAAGAAGCTGCAGAAATCCTAATTCTTCACATGATTGAGAGAGATAAAGACCAAAAGCATGTTTTCCTCCTCCTTTTCTTCTTCTAGACCTTTCCTCTTCTTATCTTCTTTCTTCCTAGATATAAATCCAAATTATTTTCATTGAGATCGAACTTATGAGTGAGTGAGTTCCAAATGAGGTGGAATCTACTCCTTCATATAGCCTTTCCAAGGGGCTGGATTCCCTCCTTTAGGTTGACTTTAAATTGCTAGGGTTGACTTGTACATTAGAGGATTCAAGACTTTCTAGATTGAAAATAAATTATTTTACAACATATATTTTTCCTGTAAGGGTCTTATAAACAATGATGTTAACTCTCTTAACTCATGACAATATATCATATGACCTAACAAAACCTAGAAGCATGAAGAACATGCTTTTACCTAGAAGACCATCAATAAGGAGCATGAAACCCATGCTTTAAAACAATAAATTTTTCTTTTCTTCTTTCTTTTGTTACATAAGATACACATTGAAATGAGTATTAAACAATAATTATGAATACCAAAACTAGTTATATTTCCAACACACCCTCTTAAGTAGGGGTTATTCATAATTGTATAACTAGTACAACATCATTCTCAAACTGAAAAGTTCTCATAAGAAGAGTGAGATTGATAAGCCAGCTATAAGTATGAAAATTACAACCAACACCTTCTTTTGAGGGCTAACTAGATAAGCTCAACTTCATTCAAGAGAATTATGTTGGGAGGTTTCATGTGTGATATCTCACTACCTCTAGAAGGCACATACCCCATCCAGATGTTCACAAGGTATGTTCTTTTAGGAATATTCTTATTTTGAATTCTCAATCCTCAAAGAAATATCTTTCCTCTTCGACCAATCTTATCTTTGATACTTGTGCCATCCTCAAAGAGAGTCGATACCTTTCCTTTATTGGATGATTTATCCTCAAGGAAACCACAAATGCTTATCCAGTCATCCACCATTATCTCTCCAACACTTTCATTTGGACTTATGGATGTTAGTCTTGGTTAAATGCTTGACACATGAAGAAGAGAATGCACATGTGATGTCCATCATCACTCCCTCTCAACCAAAGAGGATATCACTATTCTTTCTTGATTGAGTTATAAATCCTTCTCCTATTCAAGGACACTCCTTTTCTCCCTCTAAAATCCATAGGAGATCCTAGACTTCCTTTCTATTTGGGAAGTCAACACTAGAAGCCTTATAATTTATATTTATAGAGAATCAACTAGTTATTCTTCATATCTGCATGGCTCCCTCTTTCCTTCACATCTCATTGTATTAAGCTTACTTCATTCCAAGGTATCACGAAGGCATCTTCTTTCTTCAATATTGTGATAGGATCTAGGTCATCAATATTGCACATCACTTTCATCGTGTCATCATTAATGAAGAAATTATATTGAGCCTTTCCAAACTTCAAGTTGATCATGACTTCCTGATGAAAGTGTTCTCCTTGTTTGTATGAAATCAACCTTCAAGTTATCTTCTTGCAATCCCAATATGATTACATCTTGACTTCATAATTATCAAGAACCTATCTTCAATCCATGCAATTGAACTTGCCACAACTATCCTCATGTATTCCTACAATATTTTCCATGTAGCGAAAGAACATGTTAATCAGATAACTAATAACAAAATATTGATATTATACTTACCTCATCAAAATAACCTTCTCATCAGGGCATCAACATCTTCATGGTCCATCTCCACACGTATCTTCATTAATGCATCAGAGTTCCCAAGGATCAAAACTGATTACCAAGTTTCATTTTTCCTCTAGAGACTATGTTACATGTTGATTACTCTTCTATAAAATATAGTGAGAAAATATTAATCCTTTATTCATTCTAGAGTAAGTCAATTTATTCGTCTAAGCATCATATAACCATACTAAGCATATTTCATGACCAACTTCTTTAACAAGATTCTTGAATGCATGAATCATACCCAAGAGTTACTTTAAATATGAAATGCTATGCTTTGATTCAATCATCTATATATGTGCCCTAAAATGAGTCTACAACATGACCAATTGCATTCGTTCATCTTGCAAGAGTATTGTTTCCACAGAATATATACTAATCTTGTCGTAATGTTACTTCTAAGAACATTCGAAAATGATGGTTCTTATAGGATCATGATGATCCAACTTACCAAAATGACTACCTCTAACATTAAGTTAGAATACCTGGATGAAAAATAATATGTAAAATGTTCCCAATATTCTCAATTAAATTACTAAATGATTCCTACAAAGCAACTCAATGTTATGTTATTCTATCAATGATGTTATGCACTTACAAAACTAAGATTTGGTTAAACAACAATAAATGTTATTATAAAGGAAATACAAACTTCTTAAAGAACCTGACAAGGAGGATGCATTCGTCAATATTAAATATCCTTGACATCTTCTTTCTTTAATTTATTCTTAGATTCTCCTATCTCCTCAGTCATGTGAGCTTTGCTTCTTTCCTTTATTTCGTGGTTCTACTTGTTTGGACAATCCCTCTTAAAGTGTCCATATTCATTGCACCCAAACTATTGATTCTTGGAAATATTTGGCTTCTTCTTAGACTTCCAAACTTTCCCTTTAGCTTCTTCGTCCTCACTATGAAGGATTGACACTATTCATTTTTTTCGTTAGCATCCTTTTCCTTGATTATTATTTCTTCCAAGATGCATTGAGTCCACAACTCATCAAAAGCAGGCAACTCTTTCTTAGAGTAGATGCTTGTTGCAAAACTGCTCCATTATGGTGGCAAAGAATTTAGTACACATATGGTCATTTCATAATCATAAATTGTTTCCTCAATCCCTTGCAACTCATCTCTTATTTGATAAATATCATAGGAAAGGAGGTCATGCCCTAATCCTTCAAATTGTTCATTTTATATAGTATATTTCTCAAAGACATATTTTGTCTTGATGTACTTATAGAGTACATATTCACTAGTTTGTCATAAAAATTCACTAGCTCCTCCTTAGAAGTATTAAATTAGAAACAAATGGAACAAGATGATCCTTAATGGCCTAAACAATGATCCTTTGTGCCCTTGTTTCCCCTTTCTTGTATTTTTCTAACTCTTGAGTCTTTTCTTTGCTAGGTTCAATGATTTCACTGATAACATATTCCATTACTTCATATTCTATAAGTGACAGGTCAATCCTTTTATTCCATGCTAGGAAATTTGTTGAGCCAATGATCTTACACATTTCCTTGTAGAAAAAAACCCATAAGAC
>APFE031652975.1:21517-30666 GCA_000404065.3 Pinus taeda
GCAATTCAAATATCCTACCCATGGGTTAGTAATTCCTCCACATTTTTAGGGAATTTAAGATAACTTCTAGCTCCAAATCATGGGAAACATAGTTGTTTTGATGCTCTTTTAATTTTCTAGACTCATAACATATTACATTCCCATTTTGCATGAGCAATCCACCCAATCCTTCCTTACATATATATGTGCACACAAGAAAGTATTCTTTCAGATATGTTATTTTCAATATGGATGCACTGGTTAGAAAAGCTTATAAATATTGAAAGGCTTTTTCACACTCACGAGACTATTCAAAATTTACACTCTTCTTCTACAAATAAGTGATGGGATGGGTTATCCTTGAAAACCATTCAATAAATATTCTGTAATATCCACCTGGGTGCATAAAATATCTCACCTCTGCTACACTCTTAGGTGTTGGCCATTCTCTGATGGCCTTAGTATTTTTTGGGTCCACTTGTATTCCATCCTTTGAAATAATAAGACCCAAGTATTGTATTTTCCTCTGAGTAAGAGGAGAATTTAATCATCTTGGCATATAGTTGATGCTCCATGAGTACGTATAGAACTAACCTTAAATTTTGTTCATTCATCCTTTGAAATAATAAGACCCAAGTATTGTATTTTCCTCTGAGTAAGAGGAGAATTTAATCATCTTGGCATATAGTTGATGCTCCATGAGTACGTATAGAACTAACCTTAAATTTTGTTCATTCTCTTCGTTAGACTTGTAATATAGAAAAATATCATCCAGGAAAACAATAACTAATTTTTCCAAAAAAGTTCTGAATATGCTATTATCAAGCACATAAATACTTGTGGCGCATTGGATAATCCAAAAAGGACCGCTACGAACTCATAATGACCTTAATGAGTTTGACATGTTGTTTTCCTAATATCCTCATCCTTAACTCGCCATTGGTGATACCAAGGTCTCAAGTTAATTTTTGAAAATACTTTAGCTCCATTGAGATGATCAAATAAATCATTTATCCTCAACAAAGGATATTTATTTTTAATTTTATCTTTGTTCAATTTCTAGAAATCACACACATCCATAGTGTTCCATCTTTATTTTTGAGAAAAAGAATTGGAGCACCCCAAGATAATACACCAAGGCATATGTATCATTTCTTTAACAACTTCTCAAACTATATATGCAATTCCTTGAGTTCTGGAGTACTAATCATATAAGGTGCTTTAGATACCGAAGTAGCTCCAGGTACCAAATCAATGGAGAAGTATATATCTATCCTTGGACATAACTTTTAAATATTAGCAAATACATTTGCAAAATCCTTCAATTTTAGGTGATTCACCAAACTTGTTTGTTGATCCATATTTGCTTCCTCCAAGTGAGTTGCAAAAAATTGATACACCTTTCTAAAAATTTCCTTCAACTACATGGTAGATATTTCCCTGATGGATATTGGCCTTGGTATACCTAGACTTACAGTTGTTTTTCTTGACCATTAAGACTAACAAAATATTTGTTATAACATTCCAAATTCGCATGGTGCTTTTCCAGCTATTCAGTGCCAATTACGTAATCATAAGAACCTAATAAAATTACATTCAATTATGCTCTTTTGTTAATCACATTCATGGTGATAGGAAATTCCTTTAGTAGATATGTTATTTTCCTCTTTACATCTATAACTAACTGAACCAACCATGTCTTGCAATGCTTGGTTTTCTTTAAACGAAATTTATCAACCAATTTTGGATCAATGTAACTATGAATACCTCTTGAGTCATTAAAAATGGAAATAGGTTGATTTTTTTTATCTTACCTTCAATTTCAATCATGTGTGCCTGGTGCCTAACTTGCTTTCTACCCAATGCTACATAAATTTTAGGCATGCCCTTTCCCATATCTTTCATTGTATATGTTACCTGTAAGTTACGCATGACCCTCAATTTTCCAACTTTGTGAGGAGAATCCATGTACCTATTATCTCCTTCACAACCCCAACATTTAAAAGGTTGGAACTGAGGTTTCTTATTTGAAAAATAAGCCCCTCTTGGCTTATTAAAAATTAGTCATGACTGTTGATTTTCTTGAGAATCATTTTTGAAAGCTATTGGTTTAATTCTTTTCTTCTAATATTCCATAAAACTCATCTTATTGATATCCAAACCTCTTTGAAGGAATGTTTTATTCTTAATAAATGCATACAATTATTCTTCCTTTGTCATGTTTGCATCTAGGGTTTTGGGTTCATCAAACTTAACCTTGTCACTATAAAAAGATGGTAGCCCACTAACATACCTTTGTATCTTAAAATTTTCATGTTTAATGAAATTCACATACCTCAACAGATCAACAACGTTTCAACCATACTCCTCCATGGTCATATTCCCCAACTTGAGCTCAAAGAATTATTGCATCTTTCTCTCATTGTAGCACTTTGATAAAAAATTACTTTGGAATACTCCTTAAATTTCCTCCACGTAATTTTACTTTCATCCAAGTGTTTCACCTCCTTGAGCTATTCACACCATAAATAGTCCTCTCCCTTCTAGTGGTAAATTACAATTTTTGCTTTCATATTTAAGGAATAGTTGTACAACTATAGATACCACCTCATCTCTAATAGCCAAACCTCAACTTCTCCTTTCATACACTCCGTAGTGAATGTGGGAAGTTTTCGTGTTCTAATACTGCCCTAGAAATTATCCTTATTTAATCTTCTCTTTTCCTTTTTGACTAGACTTGATACACTTCTGATACTACCTAATTTCGAGGTAGTGTAAGCCCTCTTTCTTGATCTCCTTGCTAAGTGATAATGTTTTTGGGAAACCTTCTTGGAATTACTTAAGCCTCCACTACCTCTTTACCTAATTCTAGCATCATACGATGTGGTTTCCTACACTCATTTTATTGGTCTAATTATTTCTGAATTTTATTTAGACTTTGAAAAATTTAGTTGTTAATTTGTTGTTTCTCCTCCACTATCCTCTCATTGTGAGCATTAAAGTTGAGTACCTCCATTTTGAGGCTTCTCATGGTCTCTTCTAAATATTTTTCCTCGGGCCTATCTACCCCATGCCCATTTCACTCTGTCTCAACATTTCACATGTTAACATTCACAACCTTGACCTCTTATTCCTCATCATAAGGTCCCTGAGCATCTTCTGCACTTATGGTTCTCATTTTGAATTCCTCCCTTTTACCCCTATAGGTTTCCAGAGAAATTTGTTCTAGTTATCACCTAATTTCATAATTTTGGGTCTTCTAATGTGTTCTCCTAATCAATAGATTTCTATTTATTGTCTTTCTATGAAATTCTGATATATAAGCTAAAAGTTATGGCGTCAAACATTTTTGGTCTATTTACCCCAATTTTCATGTTTTGTCACAACACACAATTTTTAATTTTTTGAGCAATCACGTACCAAAATTTCAAATATAACTCCAAGGTAGGATTATAAAATCCCATATATTTAAATTAGGATACTTTCATGCCCCAACCTAAGTCTTGGTTGTCAAGTTGTGCCATTTTATAGTTCCAATTTACCACATTTATTTCTTCATATTGTTTAGGTAATAAATCCTTCATGTTGAATCTAATTTGCAATTGTAATATATCATTAGAAAGGTCTCTCTGAGATCCTTATCCCTTCACCTAAAACTTTCATTTAGGGCCTCACCACCTAAAAACATCAGTGTTTCTCCAGCTAAAAATGTCATTTAGGGACTAAACATTGTCCTGCAAGCAAATGACTTGAAAATTTGGTAATGTTTTTGATCAAGTGGAAATTTTTTCGATTGTTTCACTTCCATAAACCTATCAAATCTATTTATAATGATGTTTAGCATACAAAATTCCCCTGTGTGCTTCTACGTCCATTCCCATGTACCAAATCCTCTCCTCAATTTGCATTAAGCGCAAACTAGTTTTGTTAGGGTCTCCTTAACAACTTGTAAGCATGTGTTTACCCTTTCTCAACATGTTGGCCCAACTTAGCCTTAGCACATAGACTGCAATATGAAATTTTCATGTTATAAATAATTTTCATACATCCGCCCATTCATATGATTTATTGTCTAAATTGAGATCCACAACCTAGAACCCCAAACCATTTTTTGTCAAGTGCAAAATTCAAGCTTGTCTCTCCACATTCATTCATGCTCCATTGGGGGTCCTATACCTCTAAACCTCCACACTAACATTTCTATAGCACACCTGGATCTGGGCACATGGGCTTCACTGGGGGAGCAATGCCATACTACATGCGTTCCTATTGGGGGATATATATGAAGGAAAAAATGACATAATATATTGAGCATATGATAGGGGGTAATTGGTTTTTATTATGGCAGATATAAATAATGGAGATCAAAGTTATTGAAAAAATTTAAAGGGGTATAATTTTTTTTAATGAAAAATGGATACCTACAATATCTAGTGAAGGTAGGGGTTTTCTAAATTGGGAAGGTGTGTTGGGTTCGTATTGATAGGGTGTTAAACAATGTGTTTTAAGATGTATTTTCTATTATGTAGTCAAATTAATGGTATTGTTTAGTATGCCACAAATGCACATGATATGTCAGAGGCTCATTGAGTGAAGCCCCCGTAGACCTGACCCACACCTGGGCCTCCTAAATACTCTTGCCTGGGTAGTAGTTATCTGGACCTTCGAAGTAGTGAACTTGCACATTCCATTGGAAATCTTGGACCCCTGGATCTCTACACTAACTTATACTATAATGCACCCAAACATCCCATGTCACTCTCAATTCTTATAAATATTAGGCTTTTGGGCCCTTGGTCTAGTGTGGTCCCACATCCAAGTTCACTTATCATTTGTATAAATCTAAGTTTGACCCATTTGGGGTCCAAATCAATTGCAATAAAACTCTCACCATTCACCTTGAATTCTCAAACTCTTGGACCTTCATGGAATAAGCCAAATCCAGCCATCAAACAAAATTTATTTCTTCCTTAGAATAAAATAATGGTTTTTCCTTGAGTTGTTATAGGGAATTAGCTAGGCATTCCCCTAGCACCTGGTTCTACCCAATCTCACATAATTACCATAATTAAACCTTGTAAGAAAATTTAATCCCTATTTATCCATGGTTCTTGTGGATCTCATCTTGAAATACGATATTTAATCATTTCTATCCCTGCAAATTATGTCAAAAAGTTGATGAAAAACGCGTAAAATTTCCTTGTAAGGATTCTTACAACCCATGCAAGCCAAGCGCTACAACTTGGGCACTAATACCACCTTGTAACATCCTAATTGCCCAGTACAGAAACATTAATACACACCACATCCATGTATTGGAAAATTATCTAGTGGCAGCTCAAACCCTAGTACAATTTATCATTCTCTAGCTCATATTTGGAGCTCATGTGACTTTACCAACCCATGGCTAGTTCTTTGGGTCCAGCTAATGCCCTGAGTGTTTGATAATTATTTGTACCGAAGTTTCCATGGTTAATAATGTACCTAACATAAACCTAGAAATTATGCAATGTAAGTCAATATGCACAATTCATGTAATACCCATCATTCATTAATTAAATTATCCATTATTCATTAATTTATTCCTATAATTACACACAAACAACTTTAAACACAATAGCATTCATATTAAAAGACCCAAACTAGAGTTTACAATTAATGACACTTAAACACAATCCATTGCACATGAACACTTATCTGAATAAGGGACCAAGTGGTTGTGGTCCTTCCATGTTCCACCTAGTCATACACCACATGGTTAATAACTCTCAATCGTGGGCCACTCGCGAGCTAGGGATTCAGCTCCATGGGTAATAATTCATACATTGAGAATCAAAACCATACTCCAGCCAAGGTACTCCCAATGACCTCAATCTCCATCCATATTCTCACACTCTCTTCAGCCTAAGTACCCTTCACTGCACCCAACAATCCCTCGGTAGTTCCCACCTTCAAGGGTGACTTACAGCTAGCGAAGGATGGTATCAACCCTATGGCTTCTAGGATCTCTTGCTACTCTCTAGGGATTCCGAGCCAAAACGAAATAGCTCCTATTCAGTTACAAAGCCCAAGTACAGGGCTTATTGACTGCTCACCAAACCCGATTTCACCAAAACTTCATGGTTGCTAGAGCCATGAACCAGAGCCACCAAGGCCCTCACTAGAATAATATTCAACAACTTGTGCCCATTGCCTAAATAAGTAAGTAACCAACCCATTTCTAGGAAACATACACCTTATTATATGCATGTATTTCTCTTTCCATGTGGAATTCTCTAAAGCTACATGACACCATAATTGTTTCCCTTTTTTCCCTAGAGTTCAGTGCCCTACATACTCTTTTCTATGGAGTTAGTTTGTAGCCATTTCATTTATATAATATATATATATATATATATATTATATATATATACACACACACACACACACACATGCACACACACAAAGTTTAAATCATGGTCACAATCCTAGGGTTTTTGACATCACTGCCATTAAAGGCATATATCCATAGGCACGTTGGCCCCAAAAATATATAACATATTTACATGGGCATGCAGGCCCACAAAATAAACCTCGGCTCACCATCCTATTCACCACATGTTCGACATATTTACATCACAAGGGTCAAGTAGGTATCGATAAAGTCAATCCAATCATCACATCAATACATATGAACACTAAATACATGTGGAAATCCCTTGTAGGAGAAAACCAATTTTTATTTTATTTTATTTTTATTTTTTTATTTTTTATTATTATCTTATTCCATATTTAATTACATTTTTTGGACATTTGATGGTGTATGGGTGGTTGTGTAAGTATTTCCATTGGTTTCAAACAAGGGTCAGCATGATGATTGGGTGTTTGACATGGTAGCTGCAGGCTTCCTATAGAAAATCATCATAGTGGAAGGCTTAATGGAGAAGCCATAAAATGATGACTACTATGTTGGTTAAGATGGAATCCCATGGTAAATGTAGGTTTCATGTAGATAATCATCATAGTAGCAAGCTTACTAGAGAAGCTATAAAATGATGACTATGGTGATTGGAAGTTTAGGATTCCATACACAAGAAGAAGTGTTAAGGAGCAAAGAGTGGCAGATCGTTTGCGGGCATTTTATACACAAAAAAGGTCTTAAAGCCCACATTGGACCCTCTCCATTGGGAGGTTCTTTGAACAAACTTTCCAATGATATGGAAGTCCAAAAATGGACTCTGAGATCAAAAGTTATGGCCTGCGGAAGTTTAGGGATTTGAAGCCTTAGGAAGGAAGCATATTAGTGTATTAGCAATTACAGATCGACACATCGGTGTATCTTTGATCGGATATCGGCACATTGACATATTAGCAGTCAGATATTAAAACAATGACGTATCAATGATCGAGGATCGAAACATCAACAATATCAACAATCAGAGGTGCAGTACATCAGAGAGGGTTGTATCAGAGGTTGGAGGAAATCATAACCCTAGAGATCGATGAATCAAAACTTCTTCAAGTGAGTGCAGTGCATAAAATTGCGATGTCAGTAAGTGTCAGTAAGCCTTTAAGAGCACCAAGAAATGCCAAAATTAGAATAAAAAAGGATTTATGTGAGAAACCAAGGTTGATGGGTCCTCTTCTCTCTCCTCTAGTCGGACAGTTGGGAACATATGATTGGCTCCGATAAGATGCAGTGGCAGTTGATGTCAGCATGATATGGGAGTACGACAGGATACAAAGCAGGAATATTTTACCTTGTTTAGAGAAGTTTCGGCGAAATCACATAAACAATCTTTTGTCGACGCGTTTCGAACCAACCAGTGTGGTTCATCGTCAGGACAAGTTGAAGAATCGATCTAGCTTAGCCTGCTTAAATAGTTTGGGCAGAGACTCCAACGGTTATATTAAAAATGGCTAATTTGACCTTATGACCCTAGTCAAAACAATAATATTCTTGCTATATTTCTTTATTTATTATTATTCTCATAAATTAGTTAAATTAGAGGTAAAAAAAAATTATCTAAAGCAAGAAAATCATTTGTTTATATAACTAAATGTAATTGATTATTAATAAATGTTATTTATTTAATAATTTATCAAAATACAATTTAATAATTAATATTCAATATTTATTAAATAATCTATTTAATAGTTTATTTCCTATTAATATTCAAATATAATAAATAATAACCCATATATTTAGGTAAATATATTACATAATGGTTAAACTTTAATTAATCCAATGAAATTAGGTAATTTAACTACATGTACTAGTTTATATTTAAAAACGATTGGTAAATAATAATTTTTATTTATCATTTTAATATAATGGTCATAAAATATATCTTCTATCAAGGTATATTTTTATAATTAATATAGTAATTTATATTTATTAATACGTCTATATTATAATAATCATTATTCCAATTAATATGTTAAATACTCAGTCAAACAAATAATATTTAGGTATATATTATTACTATTATTCTTAGAAATTAGTTAAATTAGGTAAATTCTATAATTAAGGAATTCATTTGCTAATGTACATATATATATATCACTGGTACATCATATATTCATTTAATAATAATTTTTACTTATCATTTACCTCTGATGGTAAATTAAATCTTCTCTCAAGATATAATTTTATAATTAATAATTTAAATTTATTAAATAGGTCCTAAGTATTTATTTAAAATTTTTTATTATTCCAATAATCTCATTCTATAAAAACCAAGTACATTAGGTAATATATTCTCATGCTTGATTATTTTTTCTTACTCTTTATCAAATATATACGAAATTGGTAAAGAAACTAATAGTATGTTCTAGGATAATAATTATTATTTCAAATTTAAAGGTATAGTAGTAATTAAATATACATATAAATAATTGAAATCAGGAAAACAAAATTCTAATTTAACATCTCATTATTAATCTAATTATAATATACCCAATAACAAAATTGAAATAAGGTTAATACAATAATTAGCCCGAAATTGATTAATAACCGCATACTAATAGGATTAAACCAAACTCATACTATAGGGAGGCTAGGAAAAAAGGGGGGACCAACCACCGAAACCCTAAGACCCAATAAAAAGGGGACGGAGGAGGCTAGGAAGACAGGGCTGGGACCCAGCAACTGCTAATCTTCCAGCCATCATCCCTATTAAGATTGTTCG